>JAWWLV010000144.1:532832-570288 GCA_035041135.1 Platyrinchus mystaceus | reverse complement strand
TGTTGCCCTCACACACCCTTCCCAGCCGGTTGTTTTGAGCCAGTCAACCCTTGCTCCGGTCTTGTGCAGAAATAAAGGTGGAAGTGCAATCCTGGACAAGTGTTTGCCTTTTAAAATTGCCTTTTTCTGAGGCTTGTACAGCTCACTGTTGTCCTTGGAAAGATGAAGGTGTTGAAGAGCCTTATCCCAGCAGCTCCTGGTCAGGATACGTTACATGTGTTTTCTCCCAGTTTTGTGTGTTTCAGGTTGTTCTTTTTCATTGTGGATTTGTGCATTTTTAGCACTGTTTATCTGTTCACTTGCTTTGCCTTGGGTGACTGAGGAGACTGAAGGTGAAGGGGTGAGACGGGTGAGGTTTCAGTGAGGAGAGGCCTTGAAAGCTTAATGATCCTGAGGCGAGATTTTGAGAAGGAGTGTGCACTAAACACGGTCTGCTTAGAGGCTGGGAAAACTTGTCATTAGACAATGCATTTATAGTGAAGGTAGCCTGGGAAGGTGATACTCATTGCTATGGATTGAACACATTTTTGGCCCCGAAATATTGTAAAATCCTTGTACGGTTGAATGGGAAAGGCAGTGCTGCACAGGTGGGCATTAGTTATTTGCCTGGGATAATGAGGAGGTGGAAAGGAGTGTCTTGTGCCAAGGGCATGTAGAGCTGAAACAAAAATAATGAGGAATGGAGAGACACCTCTGAAAATGAGCACATGCTGAGGAGGCCACCCAGGAAAAGAATAAAACCGGCCCTGTTGCCTACCTTATGTTTTCTGTGAGTGAAACAGTACAGAAACTCGTGTTTGGGTGTAAAAGGGAAAGAAGCTTGGTGTTTGTGCTTTTTAATTTGTGCTCAGTGTGTTTCTAATACCTTGTTTTCCTGATAAGCAGTTGGATAAAGTGTTCTTAGCAGAGTGTGTGTGCTTTTTGGTTGGTTGGTTGGTTGGTTGAGGTTTTTTGTTCAATAAGGCACTGTGTTTTTATTTTTCAGCTTTTTTTTACATTATAATGACACCTCTTTGTCCTAACTCATCTGGAGTCCTTGCTAAACTATGTCCGTTACAAATAGTAGTCTTTTTGAATTAATTTATGCAGTTCAAGGCAGGGGTTACAGTTTGTGTGTGTCTATATATGAAGCTCTTGATCTCAAAGAAGGAGCCAAGGGTGTTTGCAGAGGGAAAACATCCAACTCAGACTAACTTTCCAATAAGTAAGATCAAGCAATCATTTGGTGGTGTTTGTTCTGTCCACTGTAGTTGTCAGCTGGAATAGACAACACACACTATGTTGTTGTCTAGGAAATGAAAGAGATTCAAGGTTGAAATTCATATTTAGGATCTTGAAGGGAAATAAAGACATCAGAGCACAGGCAATCTTTTAAAAATGCTTTTCCTATGATTCCCATGCAACTACCTTAGCAATCCTCAGGCTACTGGTGTATGCTTGGGAAAATCTTGGCTCAAATACACAGTATTGAGGCATGAACTGAAGAAATAAATACTCACCAAGTCTGTGTTAATGAGAGTTTTGAATCTTGGTTATATTGGCATTCCTTTATACGTGTGTCAAGGCAGTAAATCAATGCTCTCAGAGTGCTGAAGTTTCTGGATAGATGCATTTTTTGATTAGTAACTATTGGTAACATATTTGATTAGTACCTAGCATTTCTAGTCTGGCATGGGCTGGTTCTGAACTGTCTTCCCCAGGGAGCACTGGAGAGCACTGATGCAGGTCAGGCAGATTGTGTTGTTCACTAACAGTGCAGTGTATTTCTACAGGGATCTGAAACACCGAACATTTTTTGTTTTCCTCAGCTTTCTCTGGCACGGCTAAAATAAATCGAGGTTTTCATTTCTTCTGCACCTTGTCTTGCTATTGCGCTCTCAGGAACCTTACAGTGGAAACAGTAGTATCTTTTTGTGTGCAGAAAGGAGCACTGTAGCATTTGGTGTGGGATACAACCTCAAGGAAAGATTCTGGTCTTTTAGAATGGATGTATAGTAAGAATCAATAAAGACAGTGATAAACATTTGTAATGCCTTTCACAAATATTATTGGACCCTTTCAAGGCATGTTTTCGTGGACAAACAAGGAAAGTGCTTTGATTTGCTTTTAATTGAGACATCAGTTTCTGTTACTGCCAAATAATTGTTAGACAGTCATGGCTATTTTTACTAGAAGTAGTAACAACTCTTCCTAACTAGTAACAGTTTCTAAATTTTGTAATATAGTTGCACAAGTATGTAATATTTTGACTTTCTCATTGTTTTTCATTGTTAGTCAAAAGCCCAGGTAGTCTCTTTGAATGGCAAGGAATGTAAAATGTGCAGTAAGTTTAAGCAGATTCTGCTCAAACTGTGTTATTTCCTAGTGCAGTTCAGAGCAGTTGAATTTGTGATAGTCAGGAAGATTTGCTAAGCTGGGACTCTGTTGGAAGACTGTGACTTACTACAGAACTCTGCATGAGTGAAAATGAGGTGTCTGGTTGGTGCTCAAGCTCTTTGCTGTGACTGCAACAGCAAAGAACATGAATTTCAGCCTCAGGAAGCTTCTGTTAAGCTTGATTGCCATATCTTAATTTCATTTAATGGTCTTATAAGTTATTCTAAAATAATCTTAAAGTATTAAAAGGTTGCCAAGACTTCTAACATGTGGTCTGACTAGACATTACAAATTCTGTCTGGTAAAGGGATTTTCCTTTGTGTGGGTTTTATATTAAAGCTTATTCTATTACAAAAAGAAAAAAAAAGAAACCACAAATTAAAATTATTTTTCAGATAACAAATCAGCAAAACAAACCCAGCATTTTATGTTGCTTTTACCTGGGTATTCTATTAGCACACAATTAGCACTGCTGCTGAAGTCCACAGGAGATGTGTTTGTGAGTTTAAAACAAAGCAAATCCACACTGAAGTTCCCAGCAATCCCATACTAGTTATCTTCATCCTGTTCACTCTCCAAACCATTCTTCAGCTGACTTTGGTTTTGATAGATCCACTCCCTACATGAGTAAAGTAGACAATCCTTTGTAGACAATCCCAGCAAGTGACTTCAGTCCAGTTCATTCTGAACTGAAACCCCCCTGGAAATTATATAAAGTCAGGTCACAGATTGCAGTGTGGTTTTCCTGTTAAAAACTCAGCCAAGGTGTTGCATTACTCATGTTATCTATATGAGAATCCCAAGCTCACGGCATTTTCATTATTGAAAATGTGTGTGTTATCCCAAACCATTCTGAAAATTATGTGGAGTCCACAACAGTTATCAACTACATATTCCACTTGGTATTAACCTGTATATCTTCCAATGTCACCATCCTTCTCTGTGGTGGATTAGAGACATAGCAGCAGTAATGGGCCACTGCTGCACAGTTCTCAGCTCTTCATATCTGGTTTTGAGGGTTTTTTTACAGCACAAAGCTTCTGTCCAGCAGAGAGTTGAAATCCTCTGCCTTCCTCCGGCTGACTTGTGTGTTTTTCCGTCAGGCAAGGACAGATGGCTCCTGCCCAGGATTTCATTCTGAGGGCTGAAGGGGTGTTTCGTTCTGAGCAAACCGTGGAAAGCCGGCAATTATGGCGCAGGTGAGTAGGTGTACAGGGCTGAACTTCACCTGGGAACAGCTACAAACACTGTGGTGGGCTGGGGTTGGGCCATGACTGAGGTAGATTTGTGTGAGGTTGCTCTGAGCACTGTCCTTTTTGAGGGACACCTTTTCATGGTGATGAGGGCTGGTAAATTGGTACCTAAGGTCTAAGGGATTTATTTGGGTGCATCACTGTTGGAGAGCTGGAAGAGAAGACTGGCAAATTAATTGAAATAAAAATAATTGCTATAGAGTGTATTAGGTTTATTGTCTGAATAATACAGGAACAGTGTTGTTTTATGAAGTAGCAGGAGACCGAGAGCTGGACTTGCTGATCTTTGAGATCCAGTAACAATCCTATGATTCTGCGAATTCAGCACTTTACTGGAAGTTCACAAGTATGATAGATGTAACAGAAGAACATAGGTAAGACATCCTAAAAATAGATATTGGAGGTATCAACAGTCCATTGAAGGCAAGTATCAAACACAGGTAGCAAGCCCAGCACCTTTCCTGAGATTTCAGATTCAGTGTGAGTGTCATAAGTGAAGCTGAAAGCAGGTGAGAGTTCAAATGAAATTCTGGGCTGAGGTGAAAAGTCAGGTTTATGCTGACATGCAAGTCAGGACAAAATTATCTCTCAGATGAATCTCTGCAGACAGTGGGGCAGCTTTATTTATGATGTCAGCTGTTTCACACAGAACACCTCTATGGTATTTCTTTTTTGTGGAAAGCCATTTTTGCACTTGGCATAGGAACTTTCTTTTCTTTTATCCTGACTGTGGACACCCCTTGAAGTACAGCAACTTCACTGGCAATGTGTTCAGCTCCTTCAACCACACAGTACTGGAAAAAAGATCCCTAGCCCTATAATATTTGTTGCCAGCTCGGCAGGTGAGTTTGTGAGTGCACTTTCTCTGCGTGGAAGAGGGTAGTGAGCTCAGATCCACGAAGAAAGGCACTTGGCTGTGTTTTGCACAAGTATGTGTTCCTCCATTTTTAATGCTAAATGGAATATGCTTTTCCAGAACTTTTCCTGCCTTTCCACAGAGGTCCTTGCAGACGACTGACACATTATTCAGATGATGACAGTCACCATCTTCGAGTACCCTTGCAGAGTAAGCAGTTTGTAATTTCTCCACGAAAACTTTCTGCTTCCATAATCTGCAGCTCTGGAGAACAAAGCAATTTCCTAGCCATTCCTCTAAATATTTTATAAATGCTTAAATATAAATATAAATATTTTTCAGGTCAACAAGTTCATTACAACATAGCACAAAATACGACAGTTACTCCAAACTGGAACTTTTCATGGAAACCAAACCCTCTTTCTGGTTCCAGAGAAAAAATAGTAATAAGGATTACAAGCTGTTTTGGGTTGCAACAACAGGCTTACTGTGACTCAGTACATTCTGCTATCTGCATTCATTTATCTGGTGCTCTTAGTGTACAGTCAAGCTGAACTTTCTTCATTCTTAGTATCTTGTGAATTTCAAAGAGCTGATGATAACAATTCCTAAGTCCCATAAAAAACTGAGAGGCTTTTATGTGTCCTGTTTTACTAGCATTTTTTGTTGGGCAATGTGTGTACTTCAAAGCTGAAAACGAGGTGGGAGGCAAAAATCCAGAGTTGCACAAGAAGATATTTCCATTGTTGTTTTAGTAGATTGACTTGCATAAGAATAAAAAATATGACACAGAGCAGGAGGGAAGAACTGTAGAAGTTTTCAGAGATCCACAGCTTTCAAAGATAAGATATAAAATAGGCCCCTATTCCAGCAGGTAAATTATATGTTTCAGCTTTTGAGGGAAACTGGTTTTGGTCAGTCTTTTACTCTCAGTCTTTGGTGTGCACCAGGCAGGGGAAGTGAAAAATCTGGCCTGGGGACAGAGGATTTTGCAAATATCTGCTGCTCTGCTCAAGCAGAACTGGATGTAGAGCTGGTGAAGGAGACAGTTTTCCATATACCTTACTTTGGCTGTGCCGTGTTCCGAGGATGAGCCAGCTTTCCTCAGGTGTCACAGGAGAACAGTGTGTGTCTCAGCCATGTCAACAAGGCCAGGATGTGGTTATGGCTTCAGGTGAGGTTCTGTTGGATTTCATGTGCCAAGAGCAATTGCTTTGTCTGTCACTAAACAAGTACAGTGTCCCCAGGGATGGAAGTTACCAATTGCCCTGGAAGAGCCCAGGCACAGGGATTCTTGGCTCTTAGAAGTGTCGGAGGTCCTCGTTACAGCTGGGATCTGAACAGTTTCTGTATGGAAACATGTTTGCTGTTGTAGACTGTTACAGTTTCTTACCACAGCAAACATTGTTGCTCCTTCCCACCCGGGGAAACTGTTGCACTTCTAACACAGCCCCCACTTGAAGTTAAACCAGAATACAAATTCCTGCCACTTGCAGGGGCGTGCTTGGGTTCAGTACATCCATCTGGGGTTAATATCTCTCCACATTGGAGATTACTCCTTCCCTGCATCCCACCAGCCACACTGACGCAGGTACACAGGTTCATCTTAGCATGAATTTCTCTAAAAAACCCCAGTGTATTCTTACACAGGGAAATCCTTTCATCGAGGTATATTTCATTACATTGTCAGGACAAATCCAGCTTTTTACGTGTGTTTTTCCCAAAGCAGAGTAATGAAAATTACTTAATCTTTATGAGTTATGACAGTATGTCATACAAGTAGATATAAAATAAAAGTCTCTTCAGAACATTTACTGTTCCTTTAGCTCTCGTGTACAGATACTAAAGAATTAAATGTAAACTCATTTCAAACCAACCAACCAACCCCAACATTATCTGGTCAGAAACCAAAACAATCATGACACGAAAACCCCCAATGGAAATCATTAAACTCTCATAAGTATTGAATAGAGTGAGACTTCAGGAACAGACTTTGTGATTTCATTGCACAATCCTTGTGCAGAAAGATCCAAGGCACTCTGTAGTAAAAGCTGGTCAGCTGGAGTGGGGAAAAAAGGTTAGACAAAACATTCCTGCTTCAGCCAGGTTTTATCCCCATGTAACGCTGAACAGGCACTGAAATGTTAAATGCCAGACAGCACTCCTGTTATTCCTAGCAGGAGGAATGTCAGAACCAGTTCAAACCTATCTGCAGACACTTGCACAACCATCTGTATGATGGGACCAATAAATATGAGGAAAGGGGATTAAACACTGAACAGCTGTTCTACAAACTCATCAAAAGCAGGGAGTTGAGCTCTTATCTTCATAGAGCATCCGTGACAAAAACATGCCATGTGTCTTGCCCCATCTCCGTGAATAGCTTAGATTTGATTTACTGTCTGAAAACAAAACCAAGGTAGGACCCAAACCGGACAAGATGAGCATGTTGAGTAGTCCTAGCGAGAGCTTACACAGGGGAGCAAGCTGGTGGGACACAGACTGCCATTCCTGAGCTCTGTTGTCTGCAGCTCAGCTGGGTGATACAGCTGCTGGCTTAGTCCTGGTGAGATCAGCCCTGCAGGAGGATTGTATGTCATAGGCAAGTGGTGATTGCCCCACTCATTAAGAAATGTCTAATGACTAATTTGTACCCCTTTCCAGTTGCAGTTTGGTAATGACATGCTTGGAAGCTGTTGGCTTTTAGCTTGGTCTTAAAAAGAAGTTACAAGATCACCTTAGGGTCAGCCCCTAAGCAGAAAAATTGGGAAGCTTCGCTGGGATCCCTGGAGATGGTGGGGATGGAATCCCCATTCCCTGCAGGTCATAGCCCCACAAGCCTTGCCCTGAGAGTTCCCCACGTGGTTTCCCCAAGGACGTGCCATGTTCTTTGCAGGAAGGAGGATTTGCCCAGGTGTAGCAGACAGAGGCAATAAACAGTTCAGATGATGGCCAGATAATCCGCTGCAGGTCACCACAACTCTCCTTAGCAGATGGAGCTCTTACTAAATGCTCTGGAGAGCAGATCTGCTGAGTAAGGACCTGTCACGCACGGTCAGGTTACGTGTTGTTCTTGGAGAGGGCACATGAGTAAGGACAGTTTACGTGGCAGTGCTGGGCTTTGTGCTTGGATGACTGTTCACAAAATGGGAACCGTCAGGCTCCTTTCACGGGGTTACTGCTGAGGAAATGCCGGAAGAAGAACTCCTGGGGTCTGGAGTGTGGGGCTGTTTTTAGACATGGAGCAGCAATGTGTGAAAGTCTGCAGCCAGTGCCTGCCAGAGGCAGGAGCCCAGAGGAGCAGCAGTCAGAGGGGTGGCGGACAGGCTGCGATGCAGCAGAGGGTACAGAGCCTGGTCCTGTGAGTCAGTACTTGTGCAAACAGGCCTGGAACTAGGGAAATGGGTACCCTGGGACTATTTCAAGAGGAAAGGCCATTGGCCTGAGCTGTACAGAACCTCTCTTGGAGTCTGCCTTTCCTGTGTTTCCCTCCTCTGCCTGTGGCACAATTGCTTTAGCAAGGAAAGAATAGACAGGGTACAGAGGGCATCACATCCTACAGAATTTAGAAAGCTGAATTTTTCCCTGTCTGCTGCCATATCTCTCATTATAGGTAAGTTTGCCACACACCGTACAGATCGAATCATAGGATGGTGTGGGTTGGAAGGGGACCTTGAGGATCACCTTGAGTTAAGTTTAGCTTAGTGATTGTGAGCAGTGGTGTCAGTAGAGCTGTGACAGAACTCACTGCAGTGTTTATATCTGCCTCACTAAATTGCCCTTTCAAGTCACCCACCTTGCCTGTGTTCTTTAGCAGGAGCTGTGTGAAGATACTCCATGATTCTGTGATTGAATGTGAGTCTCAGGATTCCTGGAGCATGGAAAACTGTCCCAGCTCAGGCAGGCCCTGAGGAGGTGCTTGCATAGCATTATTTGCCCCATGGCTTAATTGCCTTCACGTTACCCAGTTGTTAATTCAATACGTGCAGGAAGTGATTCGGCTGCTTTGTTGCAGGCTTTGGCTGTGTGCCTTTCCACAGCAGGTATTTATTTGGCTTGGCACCTGGAGTGGAAGCATGCATTCCCTGGCAGCAGGCCCAGGAAAGCCAAAAGACAATTAAAGAGGAGATGTTTCCTTTCAGCAAGTGAGGACTTCTGCTAACTGCACGAGAATGGCTTTGGAGGATGTGTCCCTAATTCAAGTCTGAGGTGAACTTTTTTCCTGGCCTAGGAACCATTTAACATGGGCAATCTCTGAAGAGGTGGGGATTTTTCCTACAGGGATTTGGTTAGGAATGAATTAGGTTGTGATTTGTAAAATGTCATGTCACTGCTTCCTACTGGTGTCTGCAGTCAGGGGGTGTGTCCTGCTGATACCCTCTCTTAGTTTTATCATAATATTACCTTTTTTACCTCTGCCATTCCTATGTTTTGTAGTACTTCCCAGCTATAATGGGAATAAAAAACCCAATCCAAGCCCTCAAATCAACATCCCCCCAGCCTGGATTAAGACAATTTCAATCCAACTAAGTTTTCAGATTCATTGGAGCTGAGTAATTTTTGAGGGTGTGCTTCAGATAGTTTGTGGTCTTTTGGTTAGAGTGATGAAATCAGTTGAGAAAACAATATCATGGGATGAGCGAACCACAAGAAAATGGGAACACTCGTTGGAATCATCACAAAATCTTTGCAGCTTTCTCTCATGACACCCACACTTTAATCCTGTCTGTTACTTTCATTGCTTGTGTTGCAAGGAAGGAAAAATGAAGAAGTCATACTTGGCTTACACCCTAGAAAATACTAAAGCTGCCATCCCAGGGAATTCTGTCTTACAGCTCTTTGAGTGCCACGTGCGGGGTCAGCCTTCGGCGTATTTGGAGTCTGTGGTAAAATGAACTACAGTGTTCCTGGCAACAAAAGATGCCTGCTCTTTGGTGAAAGGAAGGCAAAATGCCAGTGATAAGTTTGCTCAATTCTCAGTGAATTATCCAAAATAACACACAAAACAGCGAGAGGGACACATATCCTTTCAGCTGGTTTCAGGATGTGTTTAGGAAGGAGGTATTTGGAGGAAACCCCTGGATAACATTTTTGATGAATGTGATCACCACTGAGGACAGTGTGGATGGTTATGTTCCCCGTTATCTTGTGTTTCTCTGTTGGTTTCCTTCCCTTTTTAAATTTTCAGCTTGCGGACTCCAAGTCGCCTCAATACACGCAAGGTACAGGAACATGTCAAGACATTGTTTTAAAAGTTATGGCAGCTAACATTTCTTTCCTAAAATTGCTAGTGAATGCCCATCAGGAGTACATTGAGGTGGTAGGAGACTAAGCATACTAGAGGCTTTCTCTAGAAAATAAGCTACTGAGAAAAGCAACGTTTGATTTAATTTTAATTCTGCATTTTTACTTTTGGTTTTCTGCTAAACATTAGAATATTCCCATAAAGTAGATATGATCAGGACACTGACTGAAAAGTGTGTTACACTTTTCTCCAAATACTGTTCTGCTGTGAGAATTTCTCAACAAGGAAATGACTGTAGGATTTGGCCTGCCAACAGGTCAGATATGTGCAGGTGGATTGACAGCTCTTTCCCATGTTCCTTAGTCAATTGAGTCTGCTGCTGACTGCAGGGAAAGATTTGGCTATGCAAAAACCACTTGGGGTGGTTTTGGTGTTAGGTAGGAGTGGGTGAAGCTGCAGTGTTCAGTATAAACCAGCTACAACAAAACCTGTTTTCTTTGGCTCTTTGTATTAAACTTGTGTTCACAGCGAGCAATGCCTACGTAAATTGCTTCTCTTTTGCAGTATGACGGTCGTCACTGCCAGAGATGAAGTTCCAAACAGAGAAGAAAGCAGAAAATGAGGAGCTGATAGAGTTTTTGACAACAGGAATTCAGTAAGTCAGCAAAAAAAAGTGTCAAAGATCTGACACCTTCATGGATAAACTCTTAATTGTTACTGACTTTCAGTTAGAAAACCTTCCTTTTTAACTGCAGTGTAATTGTTTTGACTGTGCTTGTGTTTTGCCCCCACACAGTGGATCATTCTCATACATTCTTATTCCTTCAAGAAGTTCTGCTTCAAGTAAAAAGAAACACATACAATCCAGACTCTCACTAGCATGTCCAGCCTCACTGTTCATAAAACCTTCCACTAAATGCTTTAGCACACACTTCACCTAGAAGTAATGAATGTTTCAAGGTTTTGACATTTTATTGACATTTTGGGTTGAATTCTGATTCTCGTGTCTGCTTGCAAATTTGAAAAAATGTGGTCTCGAAAACAGAAGAGGAGAAGAAGAACTGTCAGTATTTTTGAAGTCTCCTTATTTCTGTGCAAGTATGCAGTATATGTCTTTAATAAAAGAGCTGGGCTAAGGGGATGGACTTATTTATTTGCTCTTCTAATGAACTATAAAACTTTCATCATTCTGGAAAATAGTTTCAAGGAAAAAGCTAGAAGCTCTCAGGAGTTCAGTGTGAATGTTAGTTCAGTGTTTAAAATTTGTTTTTGGAATTCTGGCATTTTGTATTAGCTGAGTCAGAAAAGCTGCTTAACTCTCCTCAAGAACTGAAGGCTCATTCGGAGGTAAGTCAATTAACTGGGTCCAAATGTGCCCTTAAAAGAAGCTGCTTGCCTAATGACCCTTTGCTTCTACAGATTTTTATAAGGTATCTATGTTGAAAAAGTTTTCTGTAAAAGATAAAAGTACTGGATTTTCCCCAATTTACCTGTCTTCCGGTAAGGAGTAGGAGAGATCAACAGACTAATACTGGAGTTGCCAACGTGCACTTCACCCTTCTGCTAGAGTCCTTGGCTGAGTCCATGGAGATACACACAGGTGGGATCTGGCAAACTGAGTGCAACTCTTTTTGTCAAAACAAAACTGATCATGCTCCTCATGATTTTGAATTTTCATAGAATAAGATAGCTGGACCTATCAAAGGTTGATACTTGCTAAAATAAATAGTATTTGTAAATGATGCTAAGTTATTCAGGATAGCTATGTTCAAATCTGCCTGCAGAAGATTACAGAGAGATGTCACACTGCTGCCTGGTTCCTGAAAGGGCAGAGAAAACAGTATCGGTAAGCTCAGTTATACCTGTAATCTCCCAGATTCTTCCACACTGAGAATCTCCCTCCCTAGAAATCCACAGGAATTGTGAACTCATCTGTGCGCTGACTGGTACCAATGGTTATTATTAAAATAGTTTAACTGCAGGTAATATTAAAAATCAATTTTCATTGTGGTTTGCAACAACAGTGATCTCGTGGCAAAACTCTCGAATCACTTTTGCATACAGAAACACAATGCATATTTTCTTACATGATCTCCATGGCAGTTTGTGTAATTTCCAAAGGACCCATTTCCTGTGGAGTCGCTCATAATATCCTGTTATAAACAAGAATCAATGCAACGCTTGGAACAAGTCTGCAGTATCAAGCCGGTGTTATGTGTAACTTTCCTGGGATTTTCCCAGGAACATTATTATGTGATAAGAACAAAAGAAATGCAATCATTTTAGAATGGGAAGCAATTGATAATCAAAAGCAAATACAGCATGGGTCATGCATCTATCACCTTATACATAACCAGGATGTTTATACTAGTCAATATGATGTTTATATTAGTCAATATTCAGCACAAACAGAGAAGTTGAGGCCAACAAACTAAAGTTAGCATTCTCTTCTTTTAGGAGTTAGAAATATTTTTGCAGGGACTTTCCCGTATTTCTTCCAATGACTCCATCTACAGTTTGCAGCATTTATACATTTGAGAGAAATATACTTTCAGTATTAAAAGAATAGTAACATTGAAGTTCAAGGGAACATAATGCAGTTCTTGATTGGAAATGCTTTCGATGAAAGAGCAGAACTCCAGCAACCAAGCATGGGAGGGGGAGTTTGAGGATAAGGAAATGACATGAGGTCTTTGCTTGGTTTGTAGTTGCCACTATCCTCTTGCCCCTCAACCAAACTTGTTGGTGAAAGAAGGAAATAAAAATGGTTTTGAAGGAGGGTTAAATAAGGGGACAAGGGAATAGCTGAGGACAGAAGGGACATGTAAACACCTCTGCTACATTTCATTGTGAGGAGGGCAGTGAGATGAAAGGAAGGGGATAAATGCACATGGCAGCTGTAAAGTGGAATGACCTGAGAGTCTTGTAGAAATACAATTTAGATGCTAAATGAAGTGGCCAAGGGGAGCAGAAGCTTTCATGAGATGGGGAAAAGGAGGAGGTGAACAAGGCCATGTAGCTAGGTGCACTGGAATCCCAGGGTCTGTCCTTCCATTGTGCAAATGTTCTGACTCGTAATCACCACCTGTTCAGCTTCTTGGTACGTTACACAGATGTGCAGATGTACACACACAGACACTGCAGAGTCTGCATGTTTCCAAAGGGTGCAGTTTTCCCCTGTGCTCCTGCCTGCTGTGATAACTGAAGGGCCACAGGGCACATTGTTTATAGTTGGAGTGGCTGAACACCCCAGTGGCCTAATCACTAAAGTAACCAGTGTTACACCCTCCTTTCCATGA
This sequence comes from Platyrinchus mystaceus, assembly GCA_035041135.1. Lineage (NCBI taxonomy): Eukaryota > Metazoa > Chordata > Aves > Passeriformes > Tyrannidae > Platyrinchus > Platyrinchus mystaceus. The sequence continues at coordinate 557,259 of JAWWLV010000144.1, read as the reverse complement.
GCTCTCCCCACAGTCTGACCGGGTAGGTGGGATTAAAGAACATGGTATATGTAGGGGATATGCAGTTCCTGACAAGAGCCTTCATTCAGGTTTGCTGTATAGAAAACTATTAAGGGGCGAGCAGAAGGGAGCAGGTTTATGTAAAGGACCTTAGTGGTCCAGCTTTCTTATAGTCAGTTGGATCAGAAAACAGGTACTTTGCTATTTTCCATTCACATCACGTAAGATAGACACACACCATGAAGACAGAGAGCAGTTTGGATGATGGAATTGTTCTCTTGCTTTCAGTCCCAAAAAAGGAGAACAAACCCTCCAGCAGTTATTGAGTCAATATCCACACCTGTTTTACCACTTCTGAACACAGCTTTCCTAATTTGTATTCTTGCTGGCAACACAGGTCATCTTCCAGTGCTCCACTTGCCCTCTAACATTTCTTCTCTATCTGTACTACTTTTCCCATTTAGTAAATCCTGTTCCACATTACAAGAGATTTCTTCTAATTATCAGAGACCTTTATTTTTACTATTTTCTTGCAATAGCTGAATCCTGCTCTAAAAGCAGCAAGTTACCTAGAGTATTTCCCAGTAAGTGATGACTGGTGACTTCAGTGTTGATGACTGTGCTCTGGATATTTTCTGGATTGTTTTATGCTGCAATTTTTTGCACATTAAGATTACAAGGTAACTCTGTGAAAGCTTTTCCCGCTCTACAGGCAGCTGATTTTTTTTAGTTGTTTCTTACTTCAGCTGACTTAAAAATGTAGTTTATTTTGTTGGCACCTTAGGTATCTGAGGGTAAAATTCTCTTGTCTGCAAGGTAGTTAAGGAAGGGGCCTTGGCCTGCAGCCCACCACTCCCCGTGGATCGGGAACAGCCTGAAGAGGAGAGTGAGCCAGTTATCCTACCCTAAAGATTTGTTAGTGTATTCAGGAATGTCAGGTTACCATGACGGGGGAGTTATGGTACCATAGACTGAAAAGTTTCATTTCAGTTCCAGAAATTAAGCTGGCAAAAATAAAGCAGACTGCTTCCAAATATAGCAAGTGAAAATTTAAAACATCAGACATAACAAATGGATTTCTTATATAAAACTTTTTAATAATACATTGTTTGGAATAATTACATTCACAATCAAATTCTGTGTATGTAAGATGCAGTTTTTTCCCACTAGCTGATGGAGTAGCTAATCAGACATATAGTCAAATACAGAGCAATCAGATTGTATTTCTTCAGAAATGAATAGTAGGAATAAGAAATCCAGTAGAAGTTAAATAAATTATAATAGTTTTCTGTCTTGCCTAGAAACTACTCAATAAATACATTTATAAATACCATGGAAATCACAACACATAAATACCAAACACAGTGTTACACATTCTGTAGTCAGGTTTTTCAAGTCTGACATTACAGTTCACAGTCTGGCCACAGGCTGACTGTGGTAGAGGAAGCTGTTGTTGACACAACATACTAGTGCACTCCAGGGGAGCAGGAGGATTCTTCAGTTTGCTGGTGAAATAGCAAAAATAAACAGTGCTGCAAGTGCATTGCACTTCACCGGTTGTGTTTGGCTGAGGTGGAGCTGCCAAGGGTTCTCAGTGTCCCTCAGCAAACCACTTTTCCTGCAGTGTCAATGGACAGTGTGTCCCATGGACAACACTGACCATTGTGAAAGACTTCCTTAAATACATGCAGTTAAATAAATAGTTAAATAAATAGAACTATCCATAATGAACATCACAGCACTCGTGCAGGAGGTGGAAGATGGTGCACTGCCTGAATGATGCTCCTCTTGCTGAAGGAGCAGCAGCAGTTCCCAGATTTTTTCTGTCCTGGTGTTTCTTAGAGCGGTGAGTCAGAATTTTCTTGAGCCCTGTTAAGAGGTGAGGAAAGAGGATTACTTAAGAGGATGTTCAAGACAGTTATCACTGCTTAGCACTGCACAAACAGTTAAGGGATCTCTTTCCAATTCTATGTGCTATCTTGAGTCACAGGGAGAATAAAGTTAATTTTTCAAAAGCAATTCCTGAAATCCCAGCATGTGCATGTCTACTGCCCAGCTGGGAAACCTCTGCAGCCTGAGCTTCTGCGCTGACTTACAGCAAGAGCCTCATGAACTCAGAAACAGGAATTAAGTAAGGGGAAGATGACTTTTTTAATGCCTCATTTTCAAAGGGAGCTGAACTCATCAGTGTTTCTGTCACTGCAGATGGAGTTGCTGATACTCAGAGTTTTAGTACTGATGTATCAGCTTGAGCAAGGACCCTGCAGCAGGGTCAGAAAAACTAGGACTAATTCTATAATTAAGCAGGAAATTTCCCTGTTGTTTAAATGTGATTAAGAAGGAATAGAAAGTATCACTAAGAAATGCTACAAGTTGTTTTTTTCTGGGAGGTTTACCTCTCAACTGCCCAAACTGAAAGGGAATGGGACTTACTTGGCCAAAATTGCCTTTACGATCAGCTGAACCCAGGGAGCGTTGGGCTCCAAGCATACTTCCTTGCCGTCCTTCAGAGTAGCTCTGCAAAACAGGAGGGAAAGAAGAGTCAGGAAACTGCTACGTGGATTTATTTTACTCACAAAATGTAATCTTGCATTTATACATTAGATAGTTTAAATTCATCTCAGCTGCTCTAGCTTAGACTTGGCCATTTTGTTTTATGTGTTCTACAAGTGAAGAGACTAGAACCCTCTAGAATTGTGTGAGTCTCTGTGTCTGCTCTGAAAGCAGTTGCACATTCCCAGAAATCTCTATCAATATGTATGGATGCTTGGTTTGGATTTGTTTACTTTAGCAAAGCTTTCTTACACGACTTAAACCTCCAGTGGTGAAAAAGAGGTTCAGCAGTATAAGGATTTCAACATTTTAGTCCCTCCTCTGTGCTTTCCAGACCAGGTTAGGTTCATTGTTTCCCTGAATCTGTTTGTGGGAACTTAATTTTTCTCATTGAGCCTAATAAATGCAGGATTCAAGCCGTGTCTTAAGAACTGACAAGTCCTTGCAATTCATATTCTACCACTAGAAATATTTAATGTGTCCTATGACAGATGAACAACAATCAGTTCAGGAATATAGGGTCATAGAGCGGGTGAAAAACGTGGTGTGTCACTTAAAACTGTCTCTCCCAAAATAATAACCAAATCTGACTAGATCAGGTCAGCCTGCTCACTGTCCTACTTGTGAAGCCCCAAAGTCCCGCAGAAGTGGCAGCAGCAGGGTGTAGGTGAAGGGGAAGGAGTCTCTTGCAGAGCTACTTACATGATTTCAACGTTCTTGCAGTGGGGGCCACTCTGTGTCAGCTTCACATCCTGAATGGATTTCGGAGGGATGAACCTGGAATGAGTGGCTACGCACTGGCACCGGAGCTCGGTTCCCATCCTTGCCAGGGTCCTACCTGTGAGCAGAAGAGGCAGATTGGGGTTTAAAAGGTGGTCTTATCGTGACTATATCAGACATAAAGCAAGGCTGCTCCATTCTAACAATGTTCTCTATTAAAATGTTGCATTTGTCCAAGCTGCCTAAATCCTCAGGGCATGAGTATCAGTTTCAGAGGAGCTGATGCCCAAGCACATTGGAAACTAAATTAACGCGTCTTTTAAAAATGAACCCACATATTTTATGGTTCCTTGTACTTGACAACACTGTATGGTTAATTGCATTATTTGAATATCTGGACCAGAACACTTGGCCACTCTGCAGAAGACAGAGCCTTAGCCTTGTTCATTAGTTGGAGGCTTGCCCATGCAAGTGTTCATATTGTCTTCTCTCTGTTTTCCTAACTGCATGTTACTTGCTTGAGGCAGCATGGTCTCTAAGCAACAAATAAGAGATAAACTGTTCTCTGTGTGGGAAAGCAGAGAAATATTGGAACACTTCGGAAGATCCTGTCTCTAGCCACATGCACTTCAAGTGAAACATAAAACAAATGCAACTTGCATCCTTAAAATGTTTCCCACAAGGTGTCAGTAACTTTTCAGTCCAAAGGCTCTCTTCTGGACTGAACAGAGGTGCTGAAAATCTCCCAAACTAATCTACTGAGACAAATAGAAAGCTACTCTGCAAGGAGAAGCATCTAGATGCTTCTAGATGCATATATGCATCTAGATGCGTATAGCTGCCTGGACAATGCTACAGCCACGGGGTCCTTGGGAGGCTTTACTTACCTTGAGACACAGCTGCTGAAAGCAGGAAAAGCGCCAGGACAGCCACAAGTTTGCCGTTCATGGTCGGGCTGGAGTTTTTCTGTGGGTTGTTCAGCTCTGGTTGTGTGGAGCAGTGAGCTCGTGTCCCAGAGGAGTGTTGATGCTGGCTCTGGGAGATCCATCTCGCTTATATACTGTTTTGTGCCCAGCCTGTGTGCTCTGCTGGCATGGAGATTGCGTTACAGGAATTTCCCAGATGCAGTAAAAATGAGTCACATGACTATTGTGAAACTCCTTCCTAGATGACGAGGAATTATTCTGCTAAAAATGATATATTAATTTATTAACATATGTATTGAGTAGCCACACATTCCAATTTTTTCCGGTAGATTTTTGTGACTTTTGTGCATTTTCTAATGTATACTCTTGTTTAGTAAGATAAGTTTAGGATGGTTTCAGTTACATTTATGCTACCACTTTGAATTATTTTCTTCAGTTCCTTAAGCTGTTCTTTGTAGGGATGCCAAGTCTATACTTGAGATACTGAGTTTCTTATTCCCATCTATGATGATAGCTTCTACTCACTTGATTTAAACCATTGGAGTGGAAACCAGACAGTGCTGAAATCACTGTAAAGTTTTTTCACTGGGATCAGGATTTTGCCTCAGCACTCTTTTGATGTAAACTAGTTTAATTTTTGTTCTTTTTTTTTTCTGTTCAAGTGGCATCTTAGAAAGTAAATTCATCACTAATACTCTGTGTTCAGTGAGGAACTGAGGGTTCAGTAATCAAAGCTGCATGTTAATGAATGATAAACAGAGGAATCTTTATAGGCAAAATAGGAGCATGACCTGGTGAACACAACTGCCTTTGTTTCCTCTGTAAGTCCAGATAATTTTTATAAGTCTTTTCTGAAGTCTTTTTGCAGTGACAGTAACCTTAGATCTTAGCAAAGGGAGATAACAGTAAGTATTATGGCACTGTGTAGACATTTCTGTTAGGAAACATTGTGCAAATGCTGAGTCTTCATTTGCTGTGGCTGGTAGAGATATCACCTCCTGAGGGAGACAATTCCAAGGGAAGATGGGCTCAAATGCTGATCTGTTGCTTAAATTAAGATTTGGGTTTTTTAACCCAGCTGGAGTGTGTGTGATTGCAAGAAGGTGTTCTGTTTTGGTGCTGTAAAAGCATTGTCCTTTTGTCATGATGACTTTTGCTGCTTCTCATCTCCATCCTCACAGCTTTGTGAGTTTGGGATCTGTGCAATGATAGAGGCACTTCTCTCCAACTCTGAGGAGTCCATAAAAACTCAATCATCTTTAGTATGTAAAGCATTACAATTTATTTCTAGTAAGAATTGAATCGTTTGCCCATGATTTATTATGGTTAACTGTGATACACTTGTCATTAACTCACTAAAAGGATCTGTGCAATGAAAATTCATTTGTTTCCCATTACTATGTCAGCTGTCCCAGAAAAAGATCCAGGAGCTTTGTCTCTTCTACCTCTTACTGAGTATTGCGTTGACCAAAGATTCTGATTCTGACCCCTGAGGGTGCTGTTCCTTAGCTGTGTCTCCTAGAGATCTTCACTGAAAAATGCATTTAGTTCTCTGAAGGTACGAAACAGAAGAGGGTTTTGCCAGGAACTGAAGTTTATGTTTTATGGCTTGTATTATGTTATGATGTTTATGTTATATTAATGTGTGGTTTCACTAGCATCAGATTGTAGATGTTGGAGTTATAACCAGTTTACTTGAAAAGAGGCTTTGCTGATTTTTTTCTTTTGGTTGCCATCTCTGTCTCACACACGTATGCACACACACAGAGGTTAATTAACATTCCATTAGGGGTCCCACAGCCTTATTGTCTGATTTTGGTGTGTGCTCAAATGTTATTAATATCTGGGGGGAAAAAAGGAGAATTCCCCTTCAAATCCCCAAGGGAAAACAGTGACTGCTTGTCCTCCTTACTGCCACACTTAGCTATTTCCTGCGTGTGGCAGTAACGGATCTGCAGAAATCCCCAGGTCAGAAGTGAAGCCAAGAGCCTGCTCCACCTATGATTAGCCCTGCCCCCAAGCCAAGAGTATCTGTCTAAAATAGCAGGATGTTTGTCATGAAATATAAATCCACTATGTTTTCTGAGAGCTGAAGCATCTCCTCTCCCTCCACTTTTTTGCCGATGTTGCGGTTTCATTGGGATTATGTGAAGGGGGTGTAAGAGACAATAGTGGCATGAAAAGGTTGAGGCATGAGATCAAGCCCAGGGCCAGTCACTCCTAATCTGCGTTCCTGGGAGTGCCATGTTGCACCCAAGGTCTCCCTACATCTCTTCAACACTTTGCCTGGGATCTGATCCAGGCTTCTGCCATGGGAACTGCAAATCCAGTACTGGATTTTCACAGCATGTGTTTTCCTGCCAGCCATCAGAGATGAGTGGTGCAAATGGAATTGCTGCTCCTTTTGAAGGATCGCGTCACTGAGTGAGCTGATACCGCCGCGAGCAGAGACCTTCCATGCTAAACCCTGTTAAAACCGTGCTGGCAGTGAACAAAACAACACTTATGCAATAGTCTGATTGCTGAAACACGGCTGAAAAGGAAGTAAATACCTCCCTTGCCTGTGTTCTAAGGCAGGATATAGGATGAGTTCTCTATGTTGCAGGATGGAAACTAGTGGTTTTTCATGACTCATCACCTTGTCTACTGAGCACAAAAGTCAAAAGGCTGTATTTTAGGATCTTGATTGGGATCTTTGTACGTAGCAAAGGACAACCCCACACAACGGACACTCTAAGGGGGATTCAGGTCTTCTCCTGAATGAGTGACCAAAACCATCACTAGGAATGCAGCAAAGCTGAGCCTCAGTCTCTTATTGGTTTGAGTCGCTCCAGTCCAGAGGAATGCTCCAGTTCCTGGGCTGGTAAAGTTACTCTAAGAAAATTAAGAATCTCTCTTGTTTTAGACGAATTCCAACCTCTCACTTGAGAAGTTGTGCACACAAGAGCCAAAGGCCCAGGAGGCAAAACTTTTGCTGGAATGAGGGTTCAGCCTGTGCAAGCTGAGCTTGCGCAAGGTGAGTGTCAACTCCCATCTCCTGTGTGTCCTCTCTACCAGCTACTCTTGTTCCCCAAGGAACAAATCTTATTCTGTCTTCTGAAACCACCTCCTTTGCTCTGCAGAGGGGTTGGTATTTGCCTGCCATTCCACTTGAGCTGCAGAAAGCTGAGGGGACAAATACAGGAGCTAGGAAATAATCGCTTCTGCTGCTCAGAAGCTGGGCACAATGTTGTGCAAACACTCGAGGAAATTTACAGTGAGGCAGAGCTTAGGGAAAGATACATAAAAACCAAAATATCTGCTTGACATCTGGGGTTTGACTTGACACAGGAGGAAGTGATAGCAAGAAAAGGAGAAAGGCTTAGGTCAGCTTGTGGGATTTTTCAAACTTCAGTGTCTAAATATAGATGATTATGTAGCCTTAGTCAGCCTTTTCAGTTGATTGCCTTTTAATTTAGGTATTTATAAATACAGTAGTATAATTATATATTCATATGATTCCATATTTATTTATTATATATATTTCAGCTCTGCTTGAAAACAGTCAGTTCTGGCTTGTAGCTTTCACTTAAAAATACGTTGTGAATTAAATGAAATGTTTCCTTTGATGCAATTCAATATGAGAAGTCATTACAAATGTTAATATGAGGTATCTAGTAATATTGAAAATGATACATTAGTATTCATTCTAGTCTTAACATAAAATATTAGTTAATATCAATAACTTAATATTGAAAATAAATTTTATCTACCTGGTATTAATAGAAAAGATACTAAGTCCACCTAGGGAATTGTTAGGCACCAGCAACTGGGCTTTACTAGCCTGAGGAAGGCTGCATTTATTGCTTAATTGCATTTGCCTCCAATGAGTTTGGCCGGAAGCATTTTCTGACTGTGCGAATAAGATCTGGCAGTGCGGGAGGAAACCCAGGGTGAGTTTTCAGAAGTTCGTGCCAGGAACTTTTGGTTAAATTAGAAGCAGTCAGTGGCCATAACACACGTCACATGTGCATGCCTGACTCTTGTGAGAACTGTGTCAGAAAAGCTGTAATATGTGAATTTGCTGATCCATTGCATCTCAGGCTGCTGGACAGGTCAAATCTTACTGTTCACCAAAACACTGAGGGGCAACTGCAGGAAGGAACAGAGGGTGTGTTCAGTCAACTTATGGATTCAGATCTGAATCCAGAGTTGCTTTGGTCAAGGGGCCAGTTGGGGGTCAAACCCCCCCTCCCACCCTGGGGCTCAGGAGATGGAACTCCACAGGGAGCTCATAGTATTTTGGAGTCCTCCATTGCTCTCACCATGTATCTCTGGTCTGGTGCCTGCTGCTAGAACCTGCACTTCAGTGCTTTCTGTCTCAGAAATTAGATTTATATGGCTAGGTATCATCAGTGTGTAGCAAATCACTGAGACAAAACATTTCTAACACCCTTTTGACTGTAGAAAGAAATTATCAGTGAATCAGTGGGAATTGACACATGAAACCAATGTTTAGTCATATAAGCATTCCCCTGGATCCTTGAGCAGTAACATAAAATAAATATCAAAGCTGCAAAATCCTTTTGCAGAGCAAAAAAATGTGGTCTATTATAGTGTTAGGTAGAACTAACACGAGACAGAAAAGTATCGGCCAAATATTTCCTGTTATATTAAAATAAATACTGTGTTATTTTCTTGAGAAATATGATTTCTAAACTTCTTTTGGTATATGTGTGTATACGTGTCTCTGCCTGCATGTTCCTGTCTATAACTACAGCACAGTAAATAGAAATAGCACAGGTGATGCAGTATCTCTAATTTTAGCAGCTTCCTTCTGAAAGCCGTGAACTCATAGTCATTACCCCGAGGCTGGCAGTGACTCGGAACTGTTGATGAGACAGCGAAGCACCTCGCAGGAGGTAGTTTAGGTGTCAGCCCGTGCCTGCTTGCACCTGTGCTGCAGGTACACCCAGTCTAATACTGTTTAGCTAACGTCACTTATAAACTCTTCATTCCCTGATCTCATATTCCTATCTTGCCCCTTAGCATCATCCCAAGGTCTCTCTCCTGTGTGCTACTGGCCAACCTAGATTGTCTTAGTTTCATAGCAGCTTTGTAATTTTTTCCTATGTCATTCACTTTGGCTGCTTCCTGCAGGGAATTTCACCTGGCAGTTTGTTGCCTAAGCAGTGAGTCTCCTAAGGTCTTTCTGCAGTTCTTTATAGTTGAGCCTTGTGTTTACATCATTGTCAGAGAACTTCAGCTCATGGCAAATGACCTTTCCAGACAACTTGTCTGACTGCCAAACCAAATGGGACCCCACACAAAGTGGTGTAGGAATCCATGGGGGATGTCCCTTTATCAATAAAAGCTGATCTTCTCATTCTGCACTTCATCTCTGAGTATTCATTTCCAAGACTTCTTTCTTAGCCTCATTATTTCTAATGTTTGCTGAGGGCTTTGAAAGGATTTCAGAAAGAAAATATGACTCTGTCTGTGAGACCTGCCACATCCCTAGGCTGGTTGTCACCTTCAAACAACAGTAACTAAAGTGCATGAAAAATTACTTCCTTCCAAGCTACACAGATACTTCCTTATTATGTGTTTATTCATGTGTTTGCTAATTTTGTTTCTGCTTTAAGTAAGGCCATTTAAGGGTAACTAATTTCATCTTGTTTATTCTCATCCTTGCAGTACTAAAACACATTCATTAAGCTTGAACTCCTTGATCCATCACAGGCAGAAGTTAAGAGATAGACACAGCAGAGGAAATATGTAGATTTAGCAGCTATCTCAGGGAAAGAAAAATAATCAACTGTAGTAATGTAGCAGAGGGGTCTGTTCCTTGGCATTCTCATCCGTGTTTCCTCTCATATCATATCCTTGAAGAACTCCTAGGTTTATTTTTCCTGGACTCCTCTCTGACTGGTGGCTCAGTATTGTCCCTGGCCCTGTAATTAGATGAAGTATAAAGTGAATTCAGAACTTTATTGAAGAAACAATTACTATTAATACAAGCTACAGGGAGAGCAATAAATGCTTGTGAGTTGTTAAGGACTTATTTTTACTGTACCAACCGGATGACATATGTGCAAAGACAAGAAAAATCTATGTTCCTCCAAGAACTGCTCCAACAGAAGGGACTTCTACATGCCTTTGTGCAAAGTAGGGATTTTACTGTCCCTGTTTACAGCAGTGAAAGCTCTTGGAAATGCCAGCTGCATGTCTGAATTACACCCAGAAAGAGGAAGTGAGTCTTCAAGAGCTTGATTTTTGGAAGTGTCAAGCACACCCTGAACGTGCTGTCTCTCAGCAGAGATTTGGGGGCATCACAACTGTGGCCTTTTGGGCGGCTTAACACACCTGAAAGATATCAAAGCTAGGACACTATTGTACTCCTCAGGCATGTAGAAGTATTGATTTAGAGAGAACTGTTGGAAAGAATTACTAATGCCTGAAGAGGGTGAACATTTGCCTGCCAAGAAATTAAATGTGCCTCTTAAAATTAGCTTTTCACTGAAGGTGTTCTGGTAAAGGAAACAGCTTACCTGGCCAGCAGAGCCTTTACAGTGAGCCGGACCCAGTGCGCAGTGGGTTCCAGACACACTTCCCTGCCGTCTTGCAGTGTAGCTCTGCCCAGAGAGAAACAGAGAAGTGAGGGCCAGGGGGGTCCCTCCCACCCTCCTAAGGATTGGAAATTTCTTTTAGCCATTTGTCCATTAAGTAACTGAAGGGCTTGTTTGGTTTTGTCTTGTTTGGCTGGGGCTTTTTATGAATGATGTCAAGACAGGTGTTTATGCTGTAATCTTATAATGAGCTAAAAGAATTCTCGATTTAACTTCAGTTCTCTATGTGGTCATAGTTTAGCAGATCTTTCAAGAACTTATTTTTTTTACCAAACCTGGCTGAAATTACCAATTCCTAGTGAGGTGGAGCTGGATGCCACACTGAGCTGCACAGAGGGTATGATTGTACAAGTATTATTTGCTTAAGAAACCATAGTGAAAGAGCCCTTCTATTTACTGAATGCATTGGTCCAGTTCGTGTAACCAGTTCCTGATGTGGTTTTAAATGAAGCTCACCGTATACTTTACTTTGTACCCACATGGAATGTAATCTAAATTCCACACTCCTCACACAGGGAGTGTGCACTCCATGTGCAGTTCTGATACAGGGAATAACTCAGTGGCCTTTCAGACTTTGCTACATGCAGACCAAGTCAGGAGAAATTGTTTGAATTCATCTCAAGAGCATCAAGATTGTTATCTTTTATTGATTCTTTGTTGTCTAAATTACTAACTGGGTCCTGGATGTGTTGTGGGGATCTAATTCTCTCCTCTGATGTTGGTGATAATTAAGATATGAGCAGAGACAGTTTTAAAAAGCTGTCTGGAAGCTGATTGTAACATTGGCAGAGAATTAGCTCATTCCTTTGGATAGAGGCCCTAATTTCTGACACTTGATTTCTCTGAGGCTTCACAAGGGAAATATTCCACCTAAAGTACGTAAGTAACTGGAGTGAGAAATGTGGATTCAGTTCCTCCTGTTGGAAGCAAGATGCTGTTTAGCAGAAGTGCTCACATGATTTCCACATTTTTGCAGTGATGTCCTCTTTGCCTTAATCTCACATCCTGAACCGTCTTGGGAGGGATGAACTTGGAATGAGTGCTTATGCACTGGCATTGGGAGCCTTTTTCCTTGGTCTTCTCCAGGGCCTTACCTGTGGAACAAAACTTACTTATGTCTAAGGATATGAACAGTCTTTTTATTGGCCCCTATGAAGCAACATGTATTCCCTTCTGCCAGATTTACTCTTGTTCCTCAGCACTCTGATTGGCTGGATACTTGGATAAAATTAACTGCATCTGCACAAAAGCAGCAGCCACATTTTTAGAGCTGTTGATGTACAGGTGCATTTGAATTTAAAGCTGGATTTCTAAGTGAAAATACTTAAGTGTTTTCATAGTGCCTTTTTGCCTGGCCAGGTTCTACCTAAGTTACATCACTTGAACAAAGTGGGTTAACATCATTAACTGTGTACACATACTGTTTATTAGTTTCTGCCATGATCATCTGCTCACATTCTTTATTCTTTCCTGCAAATGGGATAATTCTTCCTCTGAGGAAGCACTATCATCAACCTGCATATCACAAATAGGAGAAAATTGTTATTTGGAAGAGATATATGGACGTATTTAGGAAAAAAGGTCCTGTCTTAAATCAAACAGCTTTTAAAATTTGGAGAAAAGCATATATTATGGCATAGGAATAAACTCACTTCCTGACAGAAGCCCTCTTACTCCTGGAAAGATCCATAGCATCCTAACAGGTACAAATGATCCCTGTGAGTACTGAATGACAGTTTATTGAAGATGCAAAAAGCCATCATGGGCCTATCTAAGCCCTCCTGCATTTGCATGTGTATGTTTATTAATTGGTTATGTGAGTTTTAAGAAATAATTTTCTTACCTTCTGACCCTGCCACTGAGACCAGACAGAGAAGCAAAGCGACAGCAACAGATCTGCCATCCATTGCTGTGCAGAGTTTTCTTGACAGATGTCCTGCTCTGGTGCTATTTCCCGTCAGGTTTTATACCTGAGGCGTGCGCTCCCAGCAGCCTGAGTGCTGGTCAGGTGGGTGCTGCACACACAGGTTTCCTAACACATGAGTGTTGCATAAGAAATCCAAATCTCTGTGCAGTCCGTTCAATGGCACTTCAAACTTCCCTAACTTTTGCTGCTGTTTATTTTAAATTATTTTTTTAAACTGTGATTGTTATCCATCACTTGCTGTTTGCACTTCTTCACGGAATATTAGTTTTAATCAGCAATGCTGAGTTTGCACTTGGAAATCGATACAGCATTACCAGATGTCCCCCTGAGCCAAAATAAAGGGACTTTTTTCCTCCTCTCTGAATATAGAATTTCTGTTCAGCTCTTTGTGTCACAGTTAAGTGCCTTCTGCAAAAACTTTCACCCAACATAATCACAGTAACTTTTCATCCCAGTCTTACTATATTTTGATCTGAATCCAATGAAGTTATTTAGCCAGGATCTTACAAAGGCAAGACATAGCTGATTTCTATTGTTCTCTGAAAGGATTTTGTAGTTTTCAGTTTGGCTAAAGGGATATAGATGCTTAATTCTGTACTGAAAAGCTTCTCTAGTCACTGTGCAGGAAATGATGCTCTTAAAATGACTGAGGCATTGTCACCAAAGGTACTTAAGCTCTTCTGAAACTTTCATCTGTTCTGATTAGGAACAGAGAAAGTCTCTGGCAGAAAGGGATGTAATGACATCCAGTTAAAATAAGCACTTAGGAGGTTGCTTGTTTTTCTTTCTAACCTCGTGCATTTAGAATAATCACAGGTGTTTAAAACAGCAGATAAACACGTCATGATATCTATCAACATGGAAGAACAGCCTGTGTCTGACAAAGGCAGTTCTTGAGCCAGAAGAGCCCCAGTGCTTCCCTTAGCAGTCTCCAAGAACACTGAAACACCTTTTTGGAAGCGTCAGGGTGGTTGTTGCCTTCCTGAGAAAAGGTGCTCCGTGACTGCACGCAGAACAGAGGTGTGATATGGTGTCATTTCTAGCCAGCCTCAGAGTCATGGCTCAGCGATGAGCGACGATAGGCTGTGAAGGAAGAAGGTATGCAGGTGACCTGCCTGGGGTCCTGGGAGCACAGTCATTGCTGACATTTTGGACAAGAGTTTCTGAGAAGAGCCCTTCCTTGGCCGTGGTTCAGCTCCCAGTAACTTGACTGGGATTTTGCTGGTGGCAAAGTTAGATGTGTTGTATCTGTATGGCACTAAAACTGGCGCCAGTCCTTTAGGATACACCCATACTTTTATGGCCGTGCAGATCCAGTGGTTCTTCCCCACCTCTCCCCATTCTTGGCTGATATTTCTGACATATTTGTCTCCAAATTGAATCTCTGAGAGAAGTCAGTTTGTAAAAATCCCTCAGGAAACAGGAAGGCTTAGAGTTGTAAGACAAGTTTGAACAAAACCTATCCCCTTGGGAAACTTTGAGTCCTTCCCGTTCTGAGGTCTGGCAGGCTGTGCAATGCCGTGCTGTGGGACAGAGGCAGATAGGGGGACAGCGAGCAAAGCAGGGTGGGAATGGTTGTCCTCTTGCACAAGAGCTTGCTCAAACAGTGCTAAAAACTCCCTTTATGTCTTGCACCATGAGCAAACATGAGCTGATTGTCCAGAATATGGAGTGGCTCCTTGTTGGAAAAGACCTAAGCTAAACAAATATCAAAATGTTTGTTCAATTTTCCCATTTCTCAAGTGTTCGCTGCTCGTATTCCAACATTCCTATGTAAATTGTTGTGTCATAGGTAGATAGGAGGCTGTACAGTTGGAGCTCTGTTTCTTAGGATTTCCCCTGATTCTCCTCACTGGAATTAGGGAGGATGCTCAGTGACTTCCTCAATGTTTATCAGATTTCCCTGTTTATTTAAATTAATGAAACTCCTTGTTTATTGTCACGTTCTCAGCTGCTGTGCTTTTAGAGCACCACACTGCTATGGCCTTGCAGTTTCTGTGACTAACCAGTATTTGTTCATTACTATCTGGGAATTTTATCATCCAGACCTCTGCAAACACTGAGTCTGCCAAGAAAAGAGGAAGAAAGTAGATAATTTTTATAATTCCTCTGATCGTAAATTTTCTGCACTCCCCAAAGGCAACAATTTGCTGTTGTTGCAAACAACGCAGACACCACAACTCAGACACCACTTGCCCGTCTGGGAACCCGTTATTTGATACAAACTGAAAGGAAATGCTTCCTCTTTTTTTTCATCTCTTTATTTCAATAAGGAAATTAGTAAGACACAGTATTGAAGTGAAAACATTTCAACAAGTGTTTATTAGGTACATAAACATATTTCCATAAACAAATAAATAAATAAACATTTAAGATAAATTACATTCTTATGCAAAAGGAAATAAATATGCAAAAAATAAATAGAAATATATCTATAAATAAAGTGCTTTTTTCTAGACAAGAGATGGCTCTAAAATATATACCTTCACAATACTAATTTACTATAAATAATATCTTGAAAATGATGACACAAAACCTGATGTATCAGAATTCTGACATCCCAATTCTGCAAGCTCCCCTTTTTGGCCAGTAGGCCACTGTGAGTGGCAGTGACCCAGGTACAGTGGCTGTTACCTATCCGTGCTTTGCTAAAGAGAAGGAGTTGCTGGACTTTTCCTAAACTGTTGGCAAAAAGGCAGGAGTCATTTAGTGAAAGCTCTGCTGGGCATGCATGCATTGCACTGTTCCAGCTGTGTTTAGCAAAATGTAATCCAGAATCACCTCTGTACCCTTTCACAAGCCATTTTTTTTGCCTGCTTGTTCTGGTGTCTGGTTTCTCTCCTACGTAAGTACTGTTGTCAACTAACTACAAACCAGGAATCCATATTCTAGATGCTGTTAAAAGGGTGAAGGTAGGAGGCAGGAGGAGGTGAGCTGCCAGAAGCTGGGTGTCTCTCCTATTTTTGTCTTGCTGGAAGAGTTAGGACATTCTTCTTCTGTGTCTTAGGACACTGTCTCAGGTTGGGTGTTTGCCCTGCAAAGAAAGAAGATGGAACAGGTAAGACTTGCTGGCAATAGCTGAAATCCATCGCTTCATACTTCTATGCCCAGGCCCCTGAAAAACTGTAACTGAACCTGAGGGACACTGGTACTTCATGACCTTTTCATAGATATTCAGTACCAGTGGACTTCCATAGTTTGGTGCTTCACTTGTCAAATGAAGCCTGATTTTTTCCTGCCATGTAACTAAATGCCATTAGTTTGAAAAACTGATTGTTCATTTCTACCACTGCAAGCAAGAGAAACCCAATCAGTTAATGCCTGGATTTCCTGAGTAGTTGTGCTGCAGGTTCTCCAAATGCTTCTGCTTTAGGAGAGATGAAGATTACATTCCCGTGGGGTGTGTAGCACAGTAAGGCTGCAGTCGTTAGTGCTGTAATTAAAGCTCAAAGCAATCACAGTGTTTGTCACAATTAGTGAACACAAACGGTAGTAACTGCCTGAGGAGACAGAATTTTGGAGCACTTCACACCGTATGTGTTTGGTAGCTCAATTAAAATACCGGTTTTCGATAAGCTGTGCTCATTGAGAAGGAATGACTCACTTGTCCAGAATTGCCTTGATGATCATCTTCACCCAGGGAGCAGTGGGCTCCAGGCACACTTCTCTGCCATCTTTCAGGGTAGCTCTGCAACAGGAAGAAAAGGAAGGGAAAAGGGCTACTTAGTGAACTCCAGGGCAGTGTCACTTTTCTCTCATGTTCCCCTTTTAAGCTCTATCAGCTGAGGCTGTAGTCTAGCATAAAGGTGGTTTTTTTTAAAAGTGGTTTCATATCTTCTCATATCTACTTGTTTGATGCATTAAACCATTTGCAGGACTCTCCCTCTTTTCAAAACTGCTTCTTTTCCTTCACCAACTTACTTTGTATTTGTGTTGGTCTTTAACTGAAGGGCTAAATCTTTTCATCTTGTTTCAGAAATTGTACTGTTACTGGTTACAGTAAAAGTTCTGGACTATGACCAGATTACATGATTTGTATGCTAATGCTATTTTTGTCATTGACTTGAGTAGAAGGATGCTCATTTTTTTGACCTAGCAATGAAATTGATATTTTGATCACTTGCTCAGAATGGCTCTGTGCATTACCTTTTCACGTGCTGTGGAATTCAGAGTTTTAGAAAATTATCTGTGCCGGATGACTGTGAATTTGCTGTTGTGTGCTCTGAGCAGCTGTGCCTGTCGGCGGTTACATCACTCAGAGAATGCTTACACCATCCTGAGCACAAAATCTGCTTCCTTCATGTCAAGTAACTGTGAGGATTTTGCAAAAGCACTTACATGACTTCAACATTCTTGCAGTGAGGTCCGCTGGGGCTGAGGTTCACGTTTTGGATGAACTTGGGAGGGATGACCTTGGAATGGGTGCCTATGCACTGGCACCGGAGTTCAATGGCCGACCGTGCCAGGGCCTTCCCTGGGAAACAAAAAAAGATGAAGTGTTTCACTATTTCCACTGGAAGCACAAGGTGTTCCTTTTGCTGACAGCAGTTAGGAGAGTTCTTTGCTGCGCTGGTCGGACAGCACAGTCTCTCCCCGTCAGCATTTGCCCTGGCCATCAGTCAGGAGAGCTTTAGGAGGGGTTCCTTTACCTTGTGTTCCCAGCGCTGAGATCAGGAGCAGAGTCAGGACAGCAGCCACAGCCTTGGCCATCGTGATGCAAGAGCGTGTCTTCCTCGAGTCTCCTGGGCCGGGTTCTGTGGTGGGTGAGCTCGGGCAGTGCCGGGTGCTGAGTGCCTGTGCTCTGGGGCCGGCCGTGTTTATATCCTGCCTGGCTGCCCTGGGCACCACGGAAACTCCGAACCTGCGAGATGCTGCTGTGCAGTGACTCACAGGTGAGTGGGAAGCCCCTTTCCCTTCATGGCCACAGCATCGCTTCTCATTAACACAAAGCACTTCATGGAGTAAAGACAAAAAGAATTGCCCTGTACTGAGCTGTGTGGAGTCTCTAGGGGCTTAGTAATTCTGTATTTCTTGTGAGAATTTTCTTTCCTTCTGACTTTCCACTGCTGGTGGAAGGCATTTTCTCTGTTATTTTCCATCTGTGTGTCTTTAGTCTTCTATTTCTTTTTTTCTTCATTTTAAGACTTGCTAGAAGTAGGAGCTAATAGTTGTAGAAATGATAGATACTAGCTCCCCTTGTCCTTATATTAATTTATATTTAAAAAAGAATTATATGCTGAGATAACATCTGCAGAAACACTGACAGTATGGTTTTTGATAAATTCAAATCTAGCACCACTGGAATAAGCATCAGAATCCAGACTGATGGTTGCACCATTGAGAACATACAGAATATATTATTATGATATGATGAATTGATTTGCCTAATAAGCAACAGAATCCAGACTGACTTTGTTGTACCACTGAGAACATACAGAGTATGTTATTATGACATGATGAATTGCTTTGCCCAACCTAAGGTGATTTTTTTTTTGAGCATGACTGCCTCTTCTGAAGCCAAAGCTTCTTAGCTCTTTACTGCTTTGATTTGGGCTGAGGAAAGTTCTACAAGCTGCTCCAGGATTCTGCTTCAGAAATAAAGTGAGGCACTTTTGCAAATTTAAATTTGACCCCGTAAAGAGAAGGTTTCTTCTGATTATAATAAAATTAAAGGAAAAGTGAAGATAGGATCATGAAGAAGGATTATTCAGATAAAGTCAGAGATGTACAACCATTTTTACTAGCAGTATAGACAAATACTAAAACACAAGTAGGCTTTATTTGGGTTAAACATTAAGGAATCTCATTGTCGTTCCTCTGCCATGTAATGGGGAAGTCAAAGGAACAAAGTGCAGGACCAGATATGAATGAATGTAGCTTATTTTTCTCTGAATCATCATGAAGGACTCAGAGATTTACGTGTGCCAGACTGAATTCCACTTACTATTACCATATCTATCAGTGTCTGACTGTAAATAGTCTTAGAGGATGTGTTCTGAATAATAGCCTAGTAAGAGCTGCAGCTCTGGGATTAAGCCATGGTGTCCCTGCTGCTTTCCAGCTTGCAGCAAGCACAGCTGGATTAGCTAACAGGGCACATGAGCACCTGATTACAGCCCCGTGTGTCAGACCAGAGGGCTGCCCAGTGAGTGTCCTCTCCAGCTGTGGCCATCAGCAGGTGCCCAGGAATGCATAAAAAAAGATTTAAGTGTCTTTGAGACTTATCCCTGGTAGTCTTCTACTACGAGCCTGGTTTCATTTCTGCCTCCTTATTCTTTTAGGGGGGACATGATGTAAGTATCAATGGAAATGTCTTCTGGTCTGCATACGAGGAGAAAATGGAAGGATGAATTGCATTGCCTGAGGAGTGTGGAATTCTTTTCCAAATAAACGCACAAAACTGTTGTTCCTCTCTAACTTTCCGTGTGATTTTCATTATCTCAAAGACAAAATTGTTGTTTCTGTGCTCTACATGCAGTGAAGCTTTTACCCTTTGTCTTCTTTGTGCAAAACCTTCTGCCTGTTGTGTTTTTAGGACCTGTTATTTCTGCTTTCTTGATCCAGACAGATCAGATGTTTATGGCTCTTGTACGTTTCTACTCAAATGTAAAGAAAGGGTTTAGGTGTTTTACATTTATCATAGATGACATAATGATGACTGTATACCAAATCTTGATATGGAGCAGTGAGAACAACTGAGCAGTGTTCTGGAGGCTGTGCTCTGACTTGTGATTGAAGAGGTAGTGAGCACAGTGCTCAGGAGTGGCTTGCAAAAAGCTCAGAGTCAACAAAGATAAATTTCCTCTTGTGATTACAGAGAGAATCAGAAAGATGAACTCTATGTGAAAAGATCACATGTTTTATTGTAAACTGTGTGATTTGGGTGAAAGAGAGGAGCTGCTGTTGTTATTAATGTACAAGGACCTAGTTTTGGAGGTGTGAGGCAGGTGAATTAAGAGCTGCTGGATTTCTAGTGCACACAGTCTCTGACTGAAGAGGGTCATTCCTAAGCCTTAAATATGACTATCATAAATGGTATCTGGTAGCCTCTAGCTGAATAAACACTTCTTTTGTCTTAAGGGTCATAAACACAGTTATGGAGAACTTCAATTTTCTTGGCATAAGTGTGCCTTAACAGTTAGCAAGTGATAAGATTTCTGAGTACTAATGAGCTTATCAGCAGTATATGACACACAGAAATGCAGACTACCTTATGTCCAGCTTTCAGCACTGATGTGTGGTACAAAAGTCCCTGTCCAAATCACTTGGCAAACTGGTATGTGCTGCATTATTTCAAATCAGTCTGGCTGTGCTATGAGAGGCGTAAAATTCAGTAATTCTACTTATCAAGGCTTCCATCTCAGTTGTGCTGTTGCACAACAAAGGGCAGGAGAGAGCGTGAGGTACCAGAGTGAAAACACTGGAATTTCTCAGATCATTTTCTGCGTGCTCCTGCCCAACCTTCCCTGACTGGTGAGTGCCCACAAAATTTACATTTCCTTGTGCTCACATGAGCAGTGAGGAATTTCTTTCCCTTGGGGATTCTCTTGCAGTGCCTTGTCCTCATCTCCCTCAATGATTGTTCACTGGTATCTTTAGAAATCCTGCCTCATGCCTGGAATTTTACATCCAAATATGTGAAAGATGACTTAGAAATCACTGAGCAGCTGAGTCAGTCCATGTGACCTGTTGGGGTTTTTTGAAAGAGTATTAGGTTCATCAGGAAAGGGTAGTCCTGCTTGAGCTTTAGATTTCCTGCAGGCAAATTCTTCTCTGTTTTTATACTTCTGTGATCCTGTAAGCAAAATCTATCTGACTTGAGAGTGCCAGAGAACTTCCTTACAGTGACAATGCCATAAGTGTATGTCTTTTCTCCCTAACTATTCCTTAATTAGGTAGCAACAACCCTCCCAAGATTTTAAGTTTGCCAACTGTCACACTGAACGACTTTTGTAAGAGTGATATGGAATAAAGGGCTGTAAATAGAAGTCCAACCATGAGATCCACCTTTAGTATCTACCTTCTGATGAGTTTCAGCAGTGTCTGGGTCAGCCCTCTCCAAAAGTATTCATTCTCTTTTGTTTAGTTAATGTGCAATTGTGCAGGCCTAACTTGTTTTGCTTAGCCCTCCTTCTCAGGAGAAGCTCACTGAAATTTGTGGGACTGCCTCCTCCCCTCTTCCTGAAGCTGCCTGTGCGTGATATTCACCACCATTAACAAGGATGGAAATGGCATTTTCTCATTTCCAGAAGTGCTGGCCACGGGGCAGGTGTTACAAAGGTCGCTGTAAAAAACACTGAGTGCTTTAAGAAAGTATTAATTAGTCATAAAATTGCACAGTCTTCTGAGAACAAGGATGAGGGGCAGAGCTCTGCTGTACCACAGCACTGCTTCCTCACAGTGCAGGAGGTGATGCTCCCGGTTCCTTTATTTTCCGTGTGGCCCGTGATTCTTTCTGCAGAGAAGCACAGTTGCAACATTTATGCTGGTGAATGTTTTTTTCCACCTACACTGCTGATGAAATCTCTGGTTTAGAGGCAGGAGAGGCTCTTTCGAGTTGTGTCTTGAGAGGACCTGGCACATCCCTGCAGCACAAACAGGTGCTCCAGCAGTACCCACCTGTATAACACACCTAAACCCATCGCTACCAATTCTTCCTCTCTCCTGAATTTTCTGTTAGCCAGCTAGATGTCCCACTGTTCATCCTGCTGTCTGTTCTGGATACTACTGCTGGCATTTCATACTCCAGCCTTGCAGCTGGACTTCTAAAATCCACTAGTGGCAATGCTGAGCTTTGCTTCAGCAGTGTTCCAGAAGAACATTTCTGATTGACTCAGAATTTGGTTCACATTTTTCAGCAGTCTGAAGGAATCCAAAACTGTAGTCCTTTTTTACTGTGCACTTTGGCTGATTCATAATACAATGAAAGGCCTTTTGCTGATCAGCTTTCATGGAAAATGTCTGTCTTTGTGTATTCCCGGGTTTTTCCCATCCATGTAGTAACTACGTAGGAAATGAAATCATCTCCAGAAAGGGAAGTAGTGTCGGAAAAAAAAAAAAAAGAAAAGAAAAGAAAAGAAAAGAAAAAGAAGAACTGGACAGGATGCTGCCTGAAGCATGAACAGGATGTCCAGGCTACTCAACAGGCACAAAAGTGACCACTGCGGTTAAATTGCATTAGTTTCATGTTTAAGAAAAAACTAATTGCAGTAGGATTGCTCAGGGACTTCCCAGTATTGCAGTATGCACCATGTATTGTCTTTCCTATTAAATACCTTTATTCATTAATCATCATAAGTGACTGAAAATCAATTGCAATACGTGAACAAAAGACTTACTCAGAAAAATATTTTATGTAATGTAACAAGGCTAAGACTTCCAGGACTGAGCAGAAGTGGTAGTTGAGAATAAGGAAAGGACTGGAGAAGATACTTAGAAGTAGCACTTGCTTATGCTCCCTCCTTGACTCCCTGGCCTCCCCTTTGCCAGCCTATATCCCCTCATCTGTCCCAAAACTAGAAGCCTCTGTTCTAGGTAGCCTTTACCTCCTTGGGGGGGGGGAAGATGGAGAGGATAAAATAAGGAGTTTTTCCAAAACCATATCATTTTCAAGCCTATAAACAAAGCAGAATTAACAACGCTGTGCTACATTCCATGGGTATTGCAATTCTAGTCACCCACTTACTGGTGTAAATTTGGAATAAATTAAAATCAAGGGAGTCACGCTTTGGCACTGGATGTAAATCTGAAGAGAACGAGGTCCTGAACTCAGAGGCAGTGAGAAAGTGCAAAGCACAACAGCTCCTAGGGAGACAAAATGGGTGCATTGCTCTCAAATTCCTTGTGTAAATTCAGCCCTTTTTTATTTCCAAAGCTTTAGCTCTCTGGAGGAAACATCAATCTGAACTGGAGATAGAGGGTTCACAGGCATGCTTTTTACCTGCACTGAGAACAAAAAGTGAACACAGAAGAACTTGGAGAGGAAGGGAACTGCAGCTGCATTTTGTCCATGAGGGCCTGTCTCCATCGTGTGGGAAGCTGGCTCCCTGTGAGACTGATCATCACTGAGCACGTTGTGTGTATGGTTACATCATGTGAAACCAAGAGAGAGTTTTTAGCTCCTTAAACAAGTACCTCTGACACTGGAGCTGAGGGGAAATGCTCCCGGAGCAGTGTCCAAATGGAACAAACACATCCTAAGGAATCCGCTGCTGGTGTGGTCCCAGTGGTTGGACACTGCAGAAACATTATCTGACTCCACACGAGTAACTCTTCCTTGGCAATTCAGTTCTACAGGTTTATATACAAGTTGAATGTTTGCCCTGCTGAGTGCATGGCATTGATTTCTGCAGATTAACAATCTGTGTTTGCTTTGTTCTGTGCTCTGTTGATTTTCAACATTTGCTGTGGAAGAGATCGGTTTCCCCTATTAATAGGTACAGATAAGGATTTGTGTTGTAGCTGCACCTGAGGATTTCACTTCTTTCTGCAGTTGTTACAGATGCTGGGCAGAGGTTGGGAAGGTCAGCTGCAATGCAAATAGATCCCAGGTCCTGTCTGTTCCCACTCAGTCCTGCTCCTCAAGAAAAAAAAGCAAAGGCAGCACCCGCAATGTCTACTTCTCCTGCTTGATAACACTGTGCTGGAAGGTAATGGTTCTCAGGAAGATCCAACTCATTTTTCTTGTCACTGGATTTTCCTCTTCTTTCCTTCATTTCGTATGGTTTATTTCCTATTTGAAATGGAAAACCCCAGGGAATGATTTACATTATATTGCTTCTTGGCAACTCCTGCCATGGAGAACTTCCTTTAATTCCAATGAAATTTGTAACACTTGGTTGAAAGTCAGCAGCAGGTCAAACAAACGCTTCAGGTATGACCTGTTTGCTTTCTCCCACTCCTTAGAGCAAACCAGAATACTTGTGTGACACAGAGAGTTTGGAAACTTGCACCCTGGGTTTTTTTCAGGCACTCACAAGCAGCTCTCTGGATTTTTAAAGGCCAGGTGGTGTGAAGACAGAATTCATATTGTTTTAAGCCTCCACAGATTGCCTGCAGAATTACAGCGCTCTTGGAAAGCAACTCCATTTATGTGTAAATTTGCTCAGTTTTTGTGAGCTTGGCATTGAAAATACCATAATTTAGCAGTTTAAATCTCTGTCTAACTATTCTCAATATTTTTACACTGAATCCTATCTCCTCTGCACACTAAGTGCATCTGCAATTCACCCTGGTGCTTTGGGGAAAAAGATGAAGCTAATCTTTAACTTTTCCAAAGAAAGTGATTGGACAGTTGAAAGGAGTGCTCTGTAATCTCACCTGAACACTGCCTATCCAGATGGATCTTCACCTGAGGTAGATCTTATCTCTGTAGGACTGATTTATGTCAGTGGACCTGACGTTTACCAAACCACCATCAACCAAGATCTGAGCTGGCTTGAACTGTCGCAGTTAGAACTGCAAGTGGGTCTATACCTTTAGCAAGGTGTGTCCTGAACTTTTGAAAGCCCTAGTCTCCCTCTGCCATTCCCTCCCTATCCTCTCTTAAGTATCAGGCGTCAGTGTTTTGTCCTTTCTGGGCTTGGATTCTCTTTGGGTAAAGGGCATCCTCTGCTCTTTATTCTAGGAGAAGTATTTGTCACTGGGATTGGAAGAAAGATGTGGAAATTACTCTTATATATCACTGTTTCTCC
>JAWWLV010000144.1:514391-524745 GCA_035041135.1 Platyrinchus mystaceus | reverse complement strand
CGCGTACCTTTCAGGCAGGAGATGTACGAAAGAGCGGTAAGGCAGCGCTAGCTCTGCACTGAACGCCGCCGGGGCGCGGGGCCTTATGCGGGCGAGCAGCTCCATCTGGTGTCCCAACGTGGTACAGCAGCCTCGGCACAGCGCTCTCGGCGCTGTTGGAGGCTGTTCAACACTAAACCCGAAATCTGCCTGTCTGACCCTACATTGGTCACGTATATCAACTTCATTCCACCCGACTTATGTGCAGACTTAGGCACGAGAAGGTTTTGCTCTCACCCGGCAGCTACTTTGAGTAGTGACTGAATTTTCTCCCCGCAGTTATCCCTAGCTGTGATCACATATTATCATTATTAGATATGATCAAAAGGTCACTGATGGGAGACTTGATTGATACATGCTGTACTGTACTCGTATGTGAAGAGTTTTAGAGGGCAAGGAAAACTGTTTCCTCTTTGTACATAACTCAGCTCTCAGAGATAAAAGTTTTCACTTTTCTTATTAATTTCACATGGAACAGCACAGGTCCCACAGCTCTGTGGGACTTCAACCACCTCTTTCCAGTAACAAATCTGACCATTACTTATTCCTGCCTTCTGTTTCTAACTTTTTATTCTTCTACACGAGTCCTTTCTCCTCTCCCTTCCTAAGGAATCTTTAGTGATGGACATTGGGGCCAGGGTATCCCTGACCCTGAGCCACAGTTTTTGCCATCAAAAGCTGCATAAACCCTTCCCCCTAATTTTAGCTGTAGTTCTGTGTTCACTATCTTCATCCTTTGTTCTGATTCTTACTTATTTGCCTGGTAAAGGCAATCACTTACTGGCCTGTAGTTTTCCAGACTTTCAGAAGACTTTACAACTGAGTACTTTCCAAGCCAGGTCCCAAGGCAGGTGTAAATGAGAGGTTTGGCATCAGCTAATTTTTATCTGTATATGTAGTGTGCTGGAGTCAGTGTATATTTCATGTTTTCCTTTGGATAGGAAAGCCTGGAAAGCCTTGGAAGCTCTAATAGCCTCCTTAATGCTTTAATTACATGGGCCCTTAAAACATCTTTCCAACATAAATATAACAGTTGTTTTTTCTCCACTCTGGAGTCAACAGAGCATCTCACAAGTGATGACTGATACACAAATGCTGACAGCTCTGACAGTCATGTCACCAGTGGGAAAGTACATTTATTTCCACTTCTCCACGTTAAAATACAAACTTTTGTCAAAATTAATTCTGTCAGCCAACATAAGAAGGATATGGACCTGCTGGAGTGAGTCCAGAGGAGGCCACAAAGATGCTCTGAGGGCCAGAGTGCCTCTGCTCTGGAGCCAGGCTGGGAGAGCTGGGGATGTTCAGCCTAGAGAAAAGGTTCCAGGGAGCTCTCTGAGCCCCTTCCAGTTCCTAAAGGGGCTCCATGAGAGCTGGTGAGTGTCTTTGGACAAGGGTCTGGAGGGACAGGACAAGGGGGAATGGCTTCCCACTGCCAGAAGGGAGGGTTAAGTTTAATACTGGGGAGAAATTCCTCGCTGTGAAGGTGGGGAGGCCCTGGCACAGGCTGCCCAGAGAAGCTGTGGCTGCTCCATCCCTGGCAGTGTCCAAGGCCAGGCTGGACGGGGCTTGGAGCAACCTGGGCTAGTGGAAGGTGTCCCTGCCCGTGGCTGGGGGTGGAACTGGATGGTCTCTAAAGTCCTTCCCCATGCAAACCAGTCTGTGATTCCATGGATGCGCTGCGGGCTTGGGATGGCGCCGTCTTGTGGTGCTTGCGCAGCACTGCAGCCTTATTAGCCCGGGATTACGGGGCAGAAGCCCAGACGAGATCATCAGTCTTGGCCTCTATCACAGCACTGCTGACTTCAGTTAGATATAATTATTAGTGCTTATACTGCAATAGTGGTTTTTTTCTGGATAAAGGCTAACAAATGTGTAGTCAGAAACGTTTATAGTCTAACCAGTCATGAAAAGGTCAAGTACTAAGGAACTAGCGCAGTGTGAGATAAGGAGTTGGCATATGATATAACTTTTGTGTCATCATCTCTATATCAAACTTTTGAATACAATGGCATTTATTCAGTTTATGTACCAGGGAAGACTTGGAATAACATGTTTTCTTGGAAAGTGATTTGCTGGTAAATAAAAGGAAAAAGAAATAAAGGAAAACATAAGAAATTAATATAGGCAAGCCAAGGGAGAGCTGGGAAACATTATTTTGTATATTCACAAGAACTCCTGACAAAATCCAAGTGACATTTTCATTTTATTTCAACATGTAGATTAAGTATAAAATATACATTTTTCCAAGACAACTTTTAAGTTACAAGATTTTAATTCCCAGGTGAGGCAAACCAGGGTCATTAAGGTGAATCACTGCCCTCAGAGCACTGACGGAGAGAGATCTTGCTTTTCGTTGTCCAGCATGGAGATCTGCATGCGTAATTCCCGTACAAAGTCTGTTACACTGGGAAAAGGCATATCCTGCACCTGGCAGGGCCTTCCTCAGTGCTGGGGGAAGTGGAAGCAGGAGGATCCAAGCCCAGAAGAATGCCACCTTTGATGACATTTCAGGTGACAAGGGCAGCTGTCTCTGACTAGCAGAGACAAAGATTGTCCCTCTTTGGAAAACACTGTCATTTTAGTGCGAACCTCTGAGGTTGGATGTCAGGAGTGATGCCAGGCTTAAATATTCACATCGATCTTGTAAAAATGTTTGTTGGTCCACGAGGCTTCAATTTCTGAGTATTTCACTAGATAATCCTTAATTTGTCACAAAAGTGTCAGAAATGCTGAAAGTTATTGCTGCAAATGAAGGCTTGAAAATTCAGTGGCAACTCCTGCAGCGCTTTGAGCTGACAGCAGCACACAGGTGCTCTGTGACGTGAGCATTCGGCTCCCTGGCCATATCCCTTCAGGAATCAGCTGGACATTTACTCCTCAGATGCAGTTCCTGTTTCTGCAATAACTTTTGCATAACATTTCATGCCTGAAGCTGCTTCCATTCCTGCACCTGTTAGAACGTGTGCTCTCTGCACAGATCAGGGCGAGCTCAACTTCCAGCTTAGAGTCCTAAAGGCACTTTTATTTCTGTGCAGCTGTTTAGCTGATTGACCACCCTCTTACCGGACACTGGCACACATGTCACCCAGCAACCTGTGGTTGCTGGTGTGCATTGTAAAGCTGGGACAATACCATTCCAGTGGTTGCATCTGCATTCCCAGTGGGCAGCTTGTTCAGATTCTTCACTTGTAAGGACATGTGTACTGGCTAGAAGCAAGGTATTGCCCACGGGGCTGAGAGTGACAGTTTCAGATGGATAAATTCCAAACTGGAGGACACACCCTCCAAACAACTGCACGGGGCAGAATCTTTCCAGAATTTCAGCATCTCCTAAACAGCTATTGACTCATTTATGTTGCCTTGCACAGGCACAGGCAGAGCTCATAGTCCAAATCAGATAGTGGCTTGATATCCCACCATGCTCCATATGCTTCTAGTCTCATCTGGACTTGTTTTTCCAAAGCACCTCTAGGCCAGAAAGACATTCAGATGCCCTCAACAATTAGATCAGACTGTAGCCCTGTTAATTCCCATAAAACCTAGCGTAGGTTGTAAACATAAGAGCCGGGCACTGGCAGGGTTTGGCCCTTCAACGTTAGAGACACTATTGTTTCCTCCAGCGCCACTGAAATGCCACCGCCTCTGCCCTCAAGGGGACACATAAGTGCCACCCTGTGCTCTAGGATCCTACTCAAAAGAATTTGGGCCTTGAATATCTGAATGAGAAGAAAAATGTGATCCATACAATCAGACACTCGGGAAAAGAATAAGAATGTGACACAGTAAGTATATAAATGTATTTACTCTTGGTAAAAGGTGCTTGACAGCTGAATGCCCCAGGCGGTTATTTGATATTGTAATGGAAAAGTAGCATTATGGAAGGCCAGGAGCAATCCAGAGCAAGCAGCTGCAGTGTCTGAGGGGTGATTTTCAGGAAGGAGACTGAGCAGAGTTGAGGAGTGTCTGTGTCAGAGGGTAAGCTTTCTTAGAGAGGAGTCACAGTGGTCTGCTCAACCTGCCCAGCCCAGGGCAGAGCCTCAGTGAGTCAGCCCCGATCTGTTCTGCTTTGCGCTTTCTCCTTCATGGTGCTGTCTGTGCTGCTGTGAGATTTTCAAGAGCAAATTTATAACTAAGTGCCACGGATGCTTCTAGATCATCTGCTCTACTGTCTGGTGAGATGTCTAATGCAGTACACAAGTTACACAGTCAGTTCTCTGAACAGTTTTTCTGATGCACTTCAGGGCTGTTCCTTGCTGACATTACTTTCAATATTCATCATAGAGCCATTTTTCAAGTGTCAGATGTTGCTGGTGTTACAGCATCCCAGCAGTTTGGAGTATCACTGGAGTGATTTGTGCTTAGCAGCACACAAGGCAGAGCTGTGTGCCCTTCAGAGCAGGACACATGATGTGAAGAACGTCTGCACTGTACAGGGGTTGTGAGCTCAGGAGCGTGGGCTGCTCACACACACTGTGACTGCCACGCATTCCCCTGTGCCCACCAGCCTCTGATCCCTTGCTCCATAACTACAGAGCTAAAACAAGAGAGACCTGTTCCTCACGCTTTTATTGCACTGATTGTTACATATGTAAGGATCACTGAAACATATTTCAGTGTGTTTTGCTGCAGGGACAAACTGTCCCCTTGTCTGTACAGGAGAAGCTCTGCTGTGTAACACTTTTCAAATTGAATCCTCCCATTTGAACATAATCCAGGGGTTTTCTATCTTGAAGATAGAGTAGGCCAGATATAGAGTGATTTACAGAAAACAACTGAGGAAATTACATTTCATGGACTTAAGAAAAATCTGGAAACCTTGAGTGTGAAGGAGTTACAGCTTGTACGTGCTGTGCAAGTTGACTGGGTGTGATGAGGTGGTGATTTTACTCCTGGCTGAGCTGTAATGGGTGACAAGCTGTATGACTGTAGCTCTTTGGGACAGGGCAGTTCCTTCTGGTTCTGCCCTCTGTAGTAT
The DNA here is from genome assembly GCA_035041135.1 of Platyrinchus mystaceus. Taxonomy (NCBI): domain Eukaryota; kingdom Metazoa; phylum Chordata; class Aves; order Passeriformes; family Tyrannidae; genus Platyrinchus; species Platyrinchus mystaceus. Next base: position 519,728 of record JAWWLV010000144.1, on the reverse strand, counting down.
TTTGTAGCTCCAGGCAGTGAAAATCCTGTGTGCCTTTCTTATAATATTACATGGATGACTTCATGGGTGTGGATAATCAATGCCAGGCACGAGGCATGACTAAAGGTGTTTCAGATGCTCAGGTTGGACCTGCCCATCCAGCAGTGGCTCACAAGGATAACGACAGTGAGACTTGCAAGCTGCTTTCTGTGCAGGCAAAGGTCAGTACATGGCAAGTTCCAGTTCTTGATATGCTGTCCAAAACCATAGCCTTCTGCCCATGTGATGCTGCAAGCATCAGCTCTGCTTCTTTTCTATTCCTTAAAAACTCATGGCCCCCAAAATCCACCAAATGGTGTGTGTGAGGGATTATTGCCTGTGACAGTATACAAGCCTTTGTAGTGGATGTGTGCATTATGTATTTAATTATCTGAGCTAATCATCTGATACCCCTGTTTCTGGTTTCTGTGCTTATCAGTTGTGGCTCCAGAACATGTCCTGGCACACAAGTATTGCTGTTGGCACTTGGGTGTGATGACAGAAAATAACCTTGCTAAAGACTGGGGGGCCCTTTGCAGGGTAAATCATGGTTTAAATTTCTTGATTTGTTGCTATGACCAATGCCCCCCCCCCAGTAGCATTTGCAATGTAAAGGGAGGGATTGATCACTTGTTTTATGATAACTTCTCTTTGCATTAGAGTAGCTGGCTCAGAAAGCCCAAGAAGAATTTTCTGTGTTTGGACTTAATGAGTTGGCTATAAATAGGTGTTTGCAAACAGGATTAGGGATTTTCCTTCTTGCTACAGAGCAGAGGAATCTTAAATGTTTATCAAAGCCCGTCCACTGAAGTGCAGCACATGTGTGTGGTGCTGCTGTGGCAGCCGGCTTATTGTGATTGTCTAGGACAAAAATAGAACAGGAATCTCTGCTTTCCCCATTTGAGGTTCCCTCCTATCTTTAGCAGTCACTTTGTTAATGATTTGAGGCCAAGTTATTAAACAGCTCAACTCCAACTTCCAATTACTTATTAACTTATTTGGTTATTAAAGTATTTGGTTAGTAATCATTCAAGGAGCAGAAATGTAGCACAGCCTGTAAAGTCTCCAGTACCATCACATTCCCTGCCTGTTCTAAAGCAATTATTGTTCCCCTTCTGCTTAAGAGGTGAAGTAGTATAGCCAAGTTGTGACTTGTTCATAGATTTCCAGGGCATGTAAACTATGTTCATTATGAAAGATGAAAAAATAGTCGTCCTTGTGCATTGATTATTTAATTTCTATGAAAGGAATCAAAGCACTCCATTTCTTGGAGTTCGCAGTGAGCTAGTTCCTACTCTGTAGCCCTAAAGACTTGTTTCCTCTCCCCATGAGATACCTATTCTTAGTCTGCACTGACCCTTCCCTCCAAAGTACTCACCAGATAATTGTGCATGACTCAGATGAGATCAGAACTTGGACATTGGTAGGAGCAGTTCAAGTGTGAGAAAGAAAATTGGAAACAAACTGGAGCCACACTGTGTAAGCCAAGGTAAGAATCAACACACCTGGTTTTAAGGGAAATGGGAACTGTAGGTTTTTATTACAATTACAGGGTTTGTTGCTTTATTATATTAATTTCTTACTGAGACATCTTTGCATTAATCTAAGTAATATAAGCATTGGGTTTTCAAAACTTGCTTTTAAACTTAAAAAAAAAAAAAGCTTTCCCTAGAAACTTAAGGTTTAGTTTGCTTTTTAAGTTTAAAAGTTTGGGGTCAGGATGAAGCTTGATTTACCCTGGGGGGTTACCATCACATCACCCTGTTGGGAGCTAATACCAGGTGTACTGTGGTGTGTGTATGGCAGCGTGTCTGGCTCTGGAGAGGAATACCCCAGAGGATAAGACATGATCAGGAATCAAGTAGTTGAGTCTGTTCTGCCTCTCCCTAACATCAAATTATATAAAGAAGAAGCAGCTTGATATCAATTGCAGTGCAAGAAGATGGGTGCCAAGGCAAATTCAGGCCTGGCATTTTTCATGCTCCTCTCTGTGGCCTAACTTCTAGTTTTGGGTTTGATCTGGTGAATAAACTGCTTGTTGTAAATGGGTGGGCAAACAGTAGGAACTGGAAAGGCGTGTCTTGGTTCAAATATTTTTTTTTCCAGCCTAAACATCTGCTTATACAATTACCTGCTGAGCAATTAAGGTAAGTGGCAATGCTTTCCCTCTTACAGGCACAACTCTTGCCCAATGAGTAAAATGCACAAGGTTATTATACAGTTCAGCAAAAAATGGATTACACAGCTGTGTGTGGTTGAGGGATCAAGCTGTGCTGTCACAATTTCTATCATAATTCTATAAATCCATGTATCTACACTTAGGCATGATCTGATGGTCTGTACCAGTTATTCCACCAAACGCTGGAGGTATATATCTGAAGGAAAACCGACTTTATGCAGTGGATTAGAAAACAGAAGAGGTTAAAGCGTAACAGCGCTTTAGGCACTGGATGTTTCAGAGTGTGTCCTGTCAGCAGATGAGTCCCGGCAGTCAGCAGGTTGCCTCCCCCTCTTTAAGTTAGTGATTAAAGTGTTAACCGGAGCCTTCTGGAGGTGTAACCGTGACTAAGGGCGCGCTCCTGTCAGCGCTTGAAGGAAGGAAAGTGTGTAGGTAAATATTCCCGACATGCACTGAGGTGTGGGGAGTGTCCCGGGCTTCCAGCACTCCCGGTTCAAGCAAAATAGTATCCAACAGCCCCGCGGCTTCCATGGAGCAGCAGAGGTAGCTGTCAGCCAGGGCCGTGCTGTCATGCCTCTTCCAGGGCTCAGGGAAAGGTGTGTGAGACTCTTCCTTGGATCGCACGCCCAGGTGAGTGCAATGGAAAGCTGGAGCTGCTGTGCTAGCTGGGGGAGCTGCGGTGGCAGGGGAAAGCAAGGTCTTTCGCAGCCATCCCGTCAGATTCCTTTGGGCTAATTCGGGTGTCGGAAGGGAAGGAGATATGCTCACTCAGAAATTCTTGTCAAAGAAGAACCTCCTGTTTAGGGGGTTTGTGAGTCAGCTGTGATTGAAACAGGCAGGTAACAACAGATCGTGCTGCTGCTCAGTGTGTCCCTGGGCACAAGCCTTCCCTGCCCAGCCTTCAGTGGCCGGTGTGATTTAGAAGGTTGATCAGTGACACTGTGTGTTCTTTTTGGCGGGTAAAAGGTCTGTGCTAGGCGACCTAAAACAAAGTAACTTTTCTTCATTATAAGGGGTTACTTAGTGTTTGAAACGTGTGCAAGCCCTGCTGTATCGCTGTGTGAGGGGAGGGAGCTTGTGAATCTCCTTCGTTGTGACTGGCACATATTCAGATAAACACCACCTTGCTGCTGGTTTTGGCACCCAAATCCCATTGTGAGCCTGCCTGAGCAGAGGGCTTATCTGTGATTTGAAATCAGGTACTGCTGTTACTGCTCGGTACTGAGCAGCTGATTAAAGTAAAGTGTGAAGAAGTCGGGAAGACCAAGGAAAAAGCAACCCCTTTGTTTTCAGTGGGGAAAACACAATTGTTCAGATTAAGTACTTCGTTGTAATTAAACTTTTTGGTGGCAGGGACATCTAACTGAAACAAAAAGAAAAAAAAAGGCAACATGAGGGCTCATAACTAGACTATGTGACTAGTAAAATTATGCTGCTGATACTGAATTTATCCATGTGAATAAATCCTTAACTCATCTTTATAGAAACCAATAATGCTCCAAAATTTTGCTAAATGCCAGACACCTATGAGTTCAGAAAATTACTTGGATGTGCTGTCGTGCCTCTGGTGCAAAGCTTCTTGCTGTACAAAATATTTCTTGTGTATGGAGTGGATAGCTGAGGTAACGGATAGCTGAGGTAACAGATAGCTGAGCCTTGTGGCTTCCATACAAGAAATGGAAAAGGTTCACCCCGTCCTGGCTTCCTCTGGGTTTGGAAGAGCTTTGGGGAAGCACTGGGTCAAAATACCTGGAGATCTGTGTGGAGGTTTGGGGTTTTAGAGTCTCTACAGTGGTAGGAGCTCAGTGTGGCACACTGCATGCTCTGCAGTTCTTGTCTTAATTTATGGATGCACCAGAGAGCACATGCAGGCTGGGACACAAATGAAGGTGCTGCGGTGCTGCTCCTGCTCGGCTCAGTGTGTATCTGAGGTGTCCCTCTCCTTGCAGCCCTCCTCTGCAGCTGCCTCTTCATCTTTGTGTAGAAATCTGTGTCGCTCTTTGCGCTTAACTTTGCTGTGTCATTCCTCCGCTGTCCTGTCCCTGGGCTGTCCCCTTAAGCCAGTGACTTAAAGATCACTGTACTGAATGAAATGGAATGGAATGAGTCCTCTCATCTGCCTTTCCACTGACACTTGGATTTTATCTTGGAAAAAAAGCATTTCAGGTAAGATATAAAGCTCGAGCGGAAAGTGAAGCTCTCTACCTTTGTGAGATTTGTCTTGTGCCCTGATGGGAGTGTTGATGGTCTCACAGCTTTGGGATTGTGCAGTGGTCAGTTCTCTTTTCTTTTCCTAGACTTCTCCAATGGCTGCAGGCTTCCTCTAGAGATGCTCATTTTGCATCTGCCATGCTTCTTATTTACTGCTGACTTTGCCTTCCTTTTTCTTCCCTTCCAAAGTATTTTAGGCTTCAGTCAGTCTTCTTCCAAGCATTACATTTCTTCATGGTTAAGTCTCAGGTCAGGAGGGGACAGTCCAGCCAAGATCCCACCTTCCAGGTCTTACCTGAGGGAATTCTATGCTTGCAGTCCAGTTTAACACTGTGGTAAAGACACCTGTGTGACACGGACCAAATCAGGAGATGGCTTTGTATAGATGGCACAGCCATATGTTGTCAGAAGAGCTGTGAAAGTAGAATGGTTTGGTTAGTTCAGATCCAAGGGAGCAGTGGATAACATTTCACTTCTCCTATTTGCTTCCTCAAAAGAGCTACAGGGAAGTGACACAGAAAACAATAAAATACCAGGAGGTGATAGAAAACCCAACAGCTTTATGAACTCAGGGAGCGCCAATGCAAATATCCTGACATCTGTTATGTCAGGTCATTGTGCTGGGGAACTCACTGCATGGTCTCAATCTGCAGATCTTGGGCTTGGCTGGAAATAAAAGCTATGGGACTTGTGCAGCCAAAATGTGCCCATGGGAAGGGTACAGGGAGAAGGGGTTTGTCTCTGAGCTGGTGGTGTGGGAGTGTTTGGTACAAGGCTGATAAGAACTGGTCACGTAACTGAAAAAAATGCAATGTGAGTTTTTGTGCTTCTGTGCCAGATATAGGAGAGAACTCTTTGGCCCAGGTATTGGGGCAGTGAGGGAGAGACAAGGGAGAGATGTTGGTTAAGAACTATTCCTATCACCACCT
>JAWWLV010000144.1:492166-514291 GCA_035041135.1 Platyrinchus mystaceus | reverse complement strand
GCCAATGCAAATATCCTGACATCTGTTATGTCAGGTCATTGTGCTGGGGAACTCACTGCATGGTCTCAATCTGCAGAGCTCGGGCTTGGTTGGAAATAAAAGCTATGGGACTTGTACAGCCAAAATGTGCCCATGGGAAGGGTACAGGGAGGAGGGGTTTGTCTCTGAGCTGGTGGTGTGGGAGTGTTTGGTACAAGGCTGATAAGAACTGGTCACATAACTGAAAAAAACGCACTGTGAGTTTTTGTGCTGCTGTGCCAGCTATAGGAGAGAGGTCTTTGGCCCAGGTATTGGGGCAGTGAGGGAGAGACAAGGGAGAGATGTTGGTTAAGAACTATTCCTATCACCACCTACTCTTCCAGCTAGCTTTATTTTCAACATTTTAATGGTATCTAGCTGATTTAAGATCTGCTTAGTATGTTTAAGGCAAATAATTTACTGGGAGCCACCCACTGTGTAGCAGAACAGGTTCATCTCCTTTGTTTTCTGTGTGTGTAAAGATCACTTCTCTCCATCTGTAGAGATCAACTTTTTCTTTCAGATGAATTGTTTTAAGGACAAATTGTATAGAAAAGAATGCAGCCACAAGCAGTGAGTGGTGCTGGAGCTTGCCGGTGTCAGTACTCCCCGGTTAATAAGAGGTGACTTGGTTCTCCACTGCTCCAGACATGTTGTTTCCTGACAGAAGGGAGAAAGCTTAAGTGTGCATCCAGTTATTCAGGTGCCAATGTACATAAACTCCTCTGCATCTTGTAAAATTGGCTTGCAATTACACTGGCACAGGCAGCTGCTTCAGTTAGAGGTCTTAGTAAATCACATGAAATCAGATTTCAAGGCGTGGCCAGTGGTTACTGAACTCATGTCAGAGGCAAAATCCCAACACTGGTGTACAACAGTGTATTCCTCACACACAAACTGATGTCTGTATAGAAGTCCCTGGGCTTGTTTGTGACAAGCCAAATTTTGTCTTGATGGATGTCACCCCAGGACAAAGGGAATGCTGTTCCCTTCAGTGGGCTACTGATGGACCACTGCTAGAAACCCCAGCTGCTCAGGTAAAGCTCAGTTTGGTAGCACACTCTGGTTTTAGAGGTTGTGAAACAACTTCCTGTATGTTTTGTAGGGTGAGGATCATGGTTTTTACATGCAAAACATCCCATTTGACCACATATGTTTTTTGGAAGCCATTTATCTATGATTATGGAAACTTGGTGACTTCTAATAGAGCAGCTCAGTAGTGCAGGACACAGAAGCAAGGTGTTTGCTCTTTGCCCAGCCATGATGTATTCCAGCCTCAATGCTTCCTCAGTTGGTTCTTGGAAGGCTGCTGGTTGTCGGGACTGTAGGCAATCAACTACTTTGCATATGTCTTTGACCAGGCCCTGTCCAATGCAGGCTGCAGTCAGACTTGACTCCATCTCCTGGCAGAAGGGAGATGGACGCTGAGTGCTGTGAGGCAGATTCCTCCGTTGTCATTCCCAAATAAGAGAAATAAAAGTGGAATGATAATTTCCAGTGTAGTCTTCAGAGATTTTACTGCTTTTCATGGGATCTCTGTGGGGGTTCCCCCCCCTCCATGTGTGTGATGCCACTTCTCAGGCTGAGATGGAGGGTTTTTTCCATGTGGCATCAGTTGTCAGTCTTGAGTCTGTCGAGTTACTCTCCTCAGCCTGCCTTCTAGTACCTGAGGGGGAAGGAAAGAGCCAGGACTCGGCAATTAAGCTTATTGAGGAATGCATTGTTGGAGTCTTGTGGGTCTGGCCTGTTGCCTGCACAACATGATGGAATCACAACATGGAAATCTGTAAATTGTATTGCTACATCCCTGTAATTATAGCCTTGTTCGTTCTTTACTATCCCAGCTGCTTCCTCAGTGTGCTGCAGGACACTGCTAAGGATCTACACTCCTTCTCTTGCTTAGTTTTAGAAACCTGGTGAAGGGTGGTTTGCTGAGTGTGGTGTGTTCCAGTGCCCCTGGGCAATGCTCTCTATCCATAAGGGACAAATGGATCCTCACCAGTACGGGGGCTGCTGTCTCAGACTGCTAACGAGTGAGGCATAGTCATGGGGTTGGAGTAGTCCCAAAACTGCTTGAGAAAGTCCTGGTATATGTAGTACTTGGAATTTAAGTTGCAGGTATGTACTGGGTGGGAATGGCTTATGGCTTTTCTACTAGGAGTGGGAAATGTGTGGGTATTAAGGCAAAGTATGAAGTAGTCAACATATGGTGTAGTGAACCCTTAGCTTGAGTGCCCCAGCCTGTTTCACTGAAGTTTTGCTCCTGATTACTAGTTAGCCTTCCCTAATGGCACTAGTGGATTTATTTATTTTTCTAACCTTTTGTTTAGATTCATCTCTTCGGAGTAAATGAAGAAAGTGACTATGAAAGCACAGCATCTTCCTTCTGTTTTCATCAATGAGGAGAAGTTCATAACCAGGTAAATTATTAAAAAAACCCAAACATTTAATGACCTTGCTGCTTTATTTCAAATTAGTCCATATTTATTCCTTAACAGGGGATTATGTCCCGTAGAGAGCTGAGCCTGTAGCAGCAGACATGTCTACAACTTGGTTTATTTAAACTGTCTACAGAACAGAGGTGGCCTTTATATGAAATGCAGAGAACAGAGCATTAAACCTTTGGGTCTGTGGGTTTTGTTCAATAAGGAGAACAGCCCTTCTAGAGGATTCTGAAATATAATTCCAAGTTAGGGAAGAAGACTTTCCTGTCTCGGAAGTCTGTTGGAATTGAACATGAGTTCCAGGGTTGAAGCTGAGCTCTGCTTCTCTGTGGCTCGGGGCTTGGCCTACAGCCCCACATCGCGGGGTTTCTGTGCAGAAAGACCTTCCATGCTGCCAGCTCTGCCTGTGATCAGTGGAAGCAGCTTTGTCACCTAATTCCAAAACCTTGGAATTGCACTCAAACTGTGGTTTGTGGGATGCTTTTCTACAGTTCAGGCCGGTAGGAATTTTTCCTAATGCTGCCCCAAACTCGGAGCCTTCTGGTGTTCAGCTCCATCCCCTTTTTCCGGGATTAATTTCCCCTTGTTGTCAAGAGCACAGGAGCTGGAAGAAGGGCCTCTCTTCTCACTTCATTCCCATCCTTCTTGGTGTTCCCATGGGAAGAAGCTACCTGTGAATTACCTATAAGCTACCCCAGGGGAATTTCTCGTACTGCAGTAGATATTTGTTCCTGAATCCCGATCTTTTTCAGTGTGGCCTGAGCAGTGCTGTTGATTTCTCCCTATTCAAAGGAGGGTGTCAGGGCCTTGCCTGGAGCACACAGGCAATAAAGACATCTCTCCCTTTCTCCTCAAATGTTATTCCTTTTATAATGCTGCTAAGTTGGGACACAGTGCTTTTGTGGCAGAGGTAATCAATGTGTGTGAGCTCCTGTGCCACTGGCATACAAAAGCATTTGCAAATGTACCACATGAACCAGCACCTCTGGGTCTTTATTCTGCCCTAGACTTGCATATTTAAGGGGGGAAATGTGGCTTGTGGTTGAGACCTTTTTGCAGGATAGTTCATGGTTTAAAGTTTTTTTTTGCCTTGCATAGAAAGAAATAAGTGTTTCAAGAATTACTGACATTCCATATGCACTCAGGCTTGCTTCCAGTGCCATTCCCAGACTATCATCCCTCATCTAAACCTTGAGACTGCTGTTACAGTACTCCTCTTCTAGTTGTATCCTGCAAATCTTGCTGATGGGGCAAGTCTGCTCTTTGGGGATTGCACAATGGCTGGATGAAAAGGCTGACCAAAGCATGTGGGGTTATTTGGCTGACTGAACTGCTGTGTCTCTAGCAGAACTGCCATAAATATTCATGGATAAGTGAGTAGGGCTCGGGGAAGAAGAGGGCACAGGTGAGTTGTCCTGGGTTAGTGTTTCAAGAAAGCAGTCTGGGCTCTGTTGTGGTTTACCACCAGGGCACCTGACCTTGCAGCTCCCTTTTATCTTGCTGTTGCTACTGAAGAAAGCGGTGAATCTGCAGTAAATGTTACCTGAGTTGTTCTGCCAGTTACTTGGCTTTGGTTTCCATTTATGGCTGAGTTTGGCTGTTGTCAGGAAGCTGCTGTGAAGAACAGACTTGCAACACAACAGCTGCTGATTTTCTGGTAGCCAGACACTGCAGAGGTGGCATCTGTCTCTAGGTTAGGGCAGTAGGGACATGAGTTACAGTAAGACTCATCCTGGAACCTGACTGGTCCACATTTTCTGCCTTTCTGGGGCTAAAAGAAGGAAAATGTTTTCTTCTCCAGTGTCTGCACTACACGAGGACAAACAAGTCAGTGTGAGCTGCTGTTAAATCTCTTCCTCAGGGCTTTTCTAATGACTTGAGAGGTTTGTCACTGTTGGTTGCACTAATGCAAGACTGAAACCTGAAAGATGTACTTATATGAACTTCTGTGGAAGGTCATGGCAAATTTTTCTAGACAAGGCAAGAAACTATGTGCAAATCTGGAGAGCTTGCTCTGAGAATCTTACCACACCACTTACTGCTGTTAGCCTATGATTTTATTTGCCTTTGCAGACAACATGGACTAAGAGTAATAGGCAGGCCTCAGCATGACCCAAGTCCTTATGTGTTCAGTTTGTTTTGAGGGAACTCACCTCCCCAGCTTCCTATCTGGAAAAAGCTGTCAATAACACTATCATACTAAAAGGTATTACTCTGGGAAGTATAAAAAGACTTGAGTTTGAAGCCCATCTCGAGCAGGATCAGCTGTCACGTCTGTCAGGCAAGACTGACTGTCTCCTACTTGCACATTAATCTTGAATTGCATCTGGAGTTTGCCGGTCTTCAAGGCCAAGACGTGCTTAATCTTGCTTACCTGTAGCCAGCATGATTAGAACTGGGCTTATATCTGATTCATATCCAAGTCTATTAAAACTTGCCCTTTTGGTGGGATGGCCTGAATACAATCCCTCATAGCTCACAAGACACAAAGAACCTTTAATGAGCCATCCCAACATGATGGAGAGAATGGGTTTTGCCGCTTGTATCCCTAGGATTTGAGACCGAAGTGAGTTGAAGTAAATGTTGGAGACACTGGTTTGGAGCCCGGCATTTTGCTGATAAAGCTACTTAAAAGTATTTCTTTGTGTGGAATTGCAGTTATGTAAAGTAATTGGTTTACATCCAGAGTGTGAGCAGGGAACGCAGTGAACCCTGTGGAGTTTAGTGGTGTAGCCCTTGTCCTCATGTTCCCTGCCAGGTTGACCTCATGTTCCCTGCCCAGCTGACCTTTCCCCTTCTCACCAGGGGAGAAGGCTCAGTAAGCAACAGCACAGTGTTGTGTTGGTTAAGTGAAGAAGGGAGGGAAGGATAGGTAGGCCAGGGAAAGCTTTTCACATGCACAGTCCAAGTGCCCCTCTGTCCCAAGCACAAGAGACACGTTAACTGCCCTGCTGACTGTCCCCATGCTCCTCTCCGCTGTGTGCCAGCTGAGCCCAGGGGAAGGCCATGTTCCTGGGGCCAGACTGCATGCTGGGCTCTGTCCCTCTGGGGCACCCTTTTGCTTAAAATTGGAGGAGGAGTTATAATAGTGCCTCTGATGGTACATGGCTCCTGAACAGCTTCAGCAGGTCTGCAGAGAACTTGCATTGCAAAGAGCTGTGCAGTGCTGTCTGCTTGAACTGTGGTGCTGCTGTTCTAACAGCCCACAGCGGGCAGAAACATGGACATACCAGGCACTGTTTGGAAACAGCCTCGGTGTTTTCGCTCACCACTGCGAGGCAGGATGTTAAACAATTGTGATTTAGTCATCTCAGGTGCTTCAAGAGAGTCCATAAGGAAGAACCTGTACTCTTCCACGCAGTTCTTCCCCATGGCTAGTTACCTCTGCTGGTGGAAATTGCTTGCTTGAATTACAGTCTAAGTAATCTTTGAGTGGTGTGGGGAAGAGCATTTCATTCCTGAAGGCCCTGAAATACATTTCACTTAATTCTGTTGTTTCTCAGCCCTGCCTGGCTGAGCTGCAGCTGGCTTTTTGTCTCCATGGCTCCTCGCTCATTGGCAGAGGTTCTCTTCATCTCCATCCATTTTTCTTTTGAGCAAACTTGATGCAAAGTTGTTATGCCTCAAGCAAAAGGAAACAGAAACTCTAGGCATACTGTAGATATTGGGAAATAAGAAGAATATCTGCAAAAATAAAAAAAGCCCAACCGTAAATCATCACGCAGGGCAAACAAACTGTAGGCCTCATTAAAGTAACCTGCAGTATTGGTGAATGGTGGTGTTGTGCCTGTTTGCTTCCTTCTCTTGACTATTAACAGAGGTCCAAAGTACAAGCTATTCTGGGGCAGTGTTATTAAGATCACATCAGACTGTGACTAATTAAATTTCCCCTGTGTATCAAGTGTTTAAAGAAGCAACTTATGAGCAATCCAGTTACCTGACAAGATTTTAGTCCCAGAAAATGGTGTACTGATCGTTAACAAACCTATGCAAGGGTGCAGTGGGAAGCACAGGTACAGAGTGTCACCCTGCCACATAACACCTGCATTTCACACTGACAGACATGTTATAAATTGTTCTTTCTTTGTGGTCTTTGTTCTAGAGAGCAACTCAGTTTTCTTCTGAAGAATTATAACTCTTACTATTCGGATCAAGAGAATCTACAACTGACATGTAATCAGGTAAGGAATTAGGCAAGAGAAACTCCCACTAATCTAGAGGTACCTGTCTCTGCTCTCTTCTCCTCACAGCACTGGACTCCAGCACTTGCTGTGGTGTTTTTATATCATGACATGTTCCATCTAATATAATAAACCAGAACAGGTTTCCTAGACTGATCAGGTCAGCTGCAGTTTTGGATGTCTTGGAAATACCTCAAAACTGAGGTTACACAGCCTCTGTAAGTAACCTCTTCCAAGCTGTCTCAGTCTCAGTGATGTCATTGTATTCTTGTTACTTTGAGGGCAAATTGATTGATTATTACTTAATTATTTTTACTCAATTGTTATGTAGTACTCCTTTTTTTTTTTTTCTTGTCTCCAGCGAGAAGGAAATGCACCATTTATTGAAGGAATCCTGTCAATATTTTGGGGAGTGCGACACCCTATCCGATTAAAAATTCAGGATGAGAAGCTGATACCCTCTTTTGTAACCCTGAAGTCAACAGAGAGCGTGGGTTTGTTCCCTAGTAAAAGGTAATGTCTGGACTTCCCTAAGGAGGAGGCAGGCTAGCGTTGCAAGACAGCTCTTGTGGGTGGCTTCAATGGTTATGGCTGGCTGTGTATCCCACATTCCCCAAAGGCTCTGGTGGCAGCTTGCACTGCAGAGCTCTGTGACTGATACGGCCTTTCAACAGCTTCTGCTGAGCAGAAAGGTGTGTTTTTGTAGAATCTTTGTCTGGCTCTCAGGTTGAGGAGCTGGAGGAGGCTACTCTTGTTCACAGGAAGGGACTATTCCCATGCAAGGACTGGGAAATTGATATCTATGAAATATATATGTAAAGAAACCCCAAACAAACTCCATGTGTATCTGTGGACACCTGATCTCATGTTGGTGCTCACACTATGGCATGAAGCCAAAAGCTGATAGGTAAGTGCCCTCCTGGCTGCTTCAGGTGTGGAATCACTGCTGTTCAGGTGAAGTTCACACCAGGGAATGAATACTGGCTTTGTGCAAAATGTTGTGTAAAAAACCTTGTTCAAATGCCCACAGACCAGCTGCTCCAGGCTGCTGTCAATGATATTTTATATCCCAGTGTGCTGTGCTCAGCTGATGCAGGTTCTCAGTGTACTTTTCCTTTGTTTTGAACACTTCTTTTCCCAGCCTTAGTTGGTGCATTTGAGCTGAAGCTGAGTCAGAGCCAATGTTCACCCTGAATGACTCCCTGATAAATTGTGTATTGCAGAGCTTCTTTTCCTAATTGCCCATTGTCTTAGATGGCATGTGGTACACATTGGAACTCTGGAGTTAATTCTGCCATCCTTGCAGCTGGGAAGTTCTAGTCAGGTCAGGGACAGGCTTCCTGTCTCTGGCTGTTGAAGTAGCGGGATGAGACCTGACAGGTTCTGTGTTTACCTCGACCAGTCTGCTGGTGTGGGTGTGTGTGGCCTGCAGGACAGGGGCCAGGCTGGCAGCTGAGGTCATGCTTCGCCTTTTAGTGCTTAAGAAAATTCTGGCTGGTGGAGATCTGAATCTTAAAGTAAACATTAACTCATGATCCCAGAAGCATGGGGCTGCCCTGACATGCTTTAAGGTATGCAGAGCAGCTTGGCTGTCTGATCTTAAATGAACTTGGTAAATGTGTGGAACACAACTGAGATTGTTGCTTGGTGTGTTCATGGGAGTTAGCTGAATATTCTTTGGAATATATATATATATAGGAAATGAATTTTTATTATTATCTTACAAATTGGTTTATCCTCAGTCAGAGCAGTAACTGGCTGAAGACTTTCTGCTGAAGACTTTAGGCAATGAATTATGGAAATATTGACATAGAAAAAGGTACATCTTCTAACAGGCTGGATGGAATTCCTTGCTCTCATACAGAACTGGGTAGCATGAGGGGCTGGTATGTAATTTAGTTTTCTGTGTCCCCATCTGTATAGCAGACATGTGTCCTGTGAGTGTTAAAACCACAACACATCTTTTCTGTGTGCCTGCCTGGTACTTGCTTTGTTGTGATTAATCCAGAACTTATGCTGTAAAATAGATAAATAATTCCTGCAAATTATTTAAGGGACATAATTTTCTGTTCAACAGGCTCTAAATTGGCCTGTGATATATTTGGGACCCCTCATCATACCATGTTTTAATAACTGATTTTATTTTTACTTAAACTAAAAGTACCATGCTGAAATCTGTGGTTGTGTTCTGTAAAGTTCTGAGCAGGGGGAGGAATATATTAGTTGAAGTCTGGCCACGGGATAAACTGAAATGTCTGTGTTAATGAGGAATAATACATGTTTGGTCTTTCAGGGGAATGACTCGCTGGGGAGAATTTGACGACCTGCATCACATCAGTGGGGAGACGCTGAAGTGTGCTGAGGAGCAGCCAGACCTCGAGCAAAGTTAGTCTCTGTGCTCTTATGTTCACAGAAAATTCTGTATTCTGTGACTGTACAAAATGAATGTCACCTATCAGGCCTTCCCTAGCAGTGAGGGGGAATCTTTATGCCCTGCATGATATGTGTTGCAAGCTGGGGAAACAGTGACCTAGGGCTGGCTAGGGCCGATGTTGTGCAGGTGAGTCAGTGAACAGCCAGTGCTAACGGGCTGTGCTTTAACCACGAGATCATTCCCAAGGGAACTAAATAGCAAACTGTGGCCACTACAGCCAGCCTGTTCCTCTTCATCATGTGCCTATGCCTTGCTCCTCTCCTGCTCCACACCCAGAAAAAAGTTAATAAAAAAAGAAATACCTCCACCAAGAGCTTCCTTCCTCTGGGGTTGCTGGCAGGGAGGGGGGAGCAGCTGCACACAGTGCTGATGAGCTTTTGTTCTTCCAGGTTATCCATGTTATGACAGCCACACGCTGAAGAGCAGGAGCGAGCAGGAACACGACTGTGCCACCCTGCCCCGGACCAGCAGCGATGCCGCGGCCGTGCGGAAGAGGACCAAGCTCCCCTCAGCAGCCAGGACAGAAGGAGAAACTCACAGGTTCTCAATCAATGGCCACTTCTACAACCACGAGGTAGGAATGCTTAGGCTTGGCTTTGTCACCTGAGGGTGGGCCCTGGGACAGGGAGCCCTGTCCAGTGAGCTTTGCCTCATGCTCACTCCCTTGTGCGGCTGTTTTTGTTCCCAGACATCAGTTTTCACTCCGGCTTTTGGATCAGAAACCAAAATAAGAATCAACAGCCACATGAGAACCAGACATGTGATAGAGCAGCTGCTTCACAAGTTTAAGGTAACCTGGCAGGAGCAAGCGTGGCTGTGTTCTGGAAATGTTCATTCCAGTGTGCACTCCAGTGCTGCAGGAAAAGCAGGGAATAACCGGGAGGGGATACTGCATGAAGTGGATTGTAAAAGAACCCACATGGGCCATTTGAAATGCACGGGTTGGGTTTGTTTTATCAGTGTTTCATGGCAGTTTGAGGCTATAAAAGTTACACCGAGTGTGTGGTGTGCGGTGAAGGGGAAACTGCCGAGCACCTACCCTGAAGTCCCGCACGGGAGGGCGAACGCTGCTGCGCTTCCATCATTCCCAGTGCAGGCAAAGGCAGTGCTGCCCTCCAGCGGACAACCCCAGGAATTGCGGTTTGCTTAACGGAATTGGCTATTGCAGAATTACTTGATGTAGTTAGTGGGATTTGAGAGTGTAATAATGAAAGGAAAACTTGACTTCTAGGAGTAGTAAGGAATGGACTTACAGACAGGGGTATGAAGTTTTGGAAAAGTTGCAAAGTAAGTGTTCAAAAGCTCTGCTGTTTGCTGACTGTGCCTGTCAGGCAAGTTGGGTAGGCAGGGATCACAGTGTCTTACCCTGATGAAGATACAAGTAGCAAACCTACATGTAACATGAAAACAAAGTTGTATGAAGTAGTTCAGGATGCTCCAAGGAAACCAGGCAGGAATGATCTGGGCTTGTCTGTGTTATTGATTGGGGCAACATGGAAGGGTAGGGATTACGGTTGGCACGGGGACAGTGAACATGGCAGCATAGCTTTCTATCCTGTCTAAATCCAGCACCTTTAAACTCTTCCACAGACAGGATCTCTGTCTCACTTCGATCCAGATCTCCGAGCTGAGACACTCAGGGCGTTATGTGCTGAGAGAGAAATGCTGGGAAGGTCTGTGAGTCTGAATGCATTTTCTTTTGTTTCACAGATAGAAAACAGCCCCCATGAATTTGCACTTTACATTATCCATGCATCTGGAGGTAAGCCAGGCACTGCTGCCTGATCACTTCATGTCTAATCATCCTCTGGGGGTGTGTGTGGAGTGTGTACCTTGGGCTCATCCCAGACCTCTGTCCTCATTTGGGCAGCGTGGGTGTGGTGTGCAATTTTGGCTCCTCCAGAGACCCCTCAGATGTGTCTCCTCTGGAGAGGAAAAGCTGAATGATTGTGTTGTGGGCCCTTTGAGCTGACAGTTTTGGATCACAGATGCTGAGTTCAAAGTACTCATTTTTCAGTGGGAAGTGTTTGCTTCCACAACAGTTTAAGTTCTTTAGGAAAAATGAGATTTGATCTTTATTACAGGGAATGCCTGAAAGAGTAGAAGATAACTGAGGGGCAATGTACCTTAAATGGCAAATTATTAGGGACCTGTTAGGTATCTGGTAATTGCACAGCAGTCAGATATAGTTCTGTGTCAAGGGAAGAGGTTCGTGAATGCAGGAGGTACCTAGAGGCCCCATGGTGTGTTCTGTGTGTCATGACATTCCTTATAAATCCCAGAAAAGAAGCAGTTGAGGAGTGGAGACGTCCCCTTGCTGCACAGGCTGCTGCAGGGACCCTCGGAGAAGATTGCCAAGTTCTTTCTCATGGATGGGGATGTGGAAGAGATCAGCAGTGACGTGAGTATATCATCCGCTCTGATAGTTCCTGGACTTGTTCTCTGTTACCATGAGGAGTAGTGCATTTCTTGTCTTCTCCCTGTTAGGTTGCTCAGTACATTCCATTTCATCTTCCCTTTTTGGAATCAATTCTGCATAGAATAAATGAAGAGGAGAGGCAGGAGATTCAACAGACGATCTCAAGGTAAATGGAAGTAAAATGAGGGGGGTCACTGAGTCCAGGGGAATCTGGACAATGATGGGCTGGCTCATGAGGAGAACACATGGATGTAGCAGTGTGCAGGTACAACACTGCTGGGACTGCTGGAGAGATGGGCAGGATTTATAATCCTTTCCCTATTCTGTATACCCAGCTGTTCTGTTGAAGACTACAGATTAAATACTAACTGCACGCACAGTGGGGTCTTTTCAGAAAGTTTGGACACTCAGTGTCACTTGAGTTTATTTTGTTTGTTTCCTGAGCCTTTACAAGCCTCAGCTTGTACCTGCTGCTCTGTATTCCACTGGAAAGAATAAATGCAGGATACAGTGTGGTACTATTTAGGTTCTGTAGCATTGAAGCCACACTGGTGCAAAATGTCCCTTTAAAATGTGTGGTAGATGACAGGAATTCCTGTGACAGTAGCTCAAAATGCTCAATAGGGACAAGCCAGAGAGGCTTCTGTATTTGTGAGCAACTGGGCCTTGAGGCCAACAGCACTGAAAGGCTGCAGTACCCATAGGTCTGTTATTGGGTGATGGGTTGATAATCATGTTGAATCAAAGTGTACAGGGAATATATAAAAAAATAATAAGTAACACCTGCCATCTCTAGTGGGAAACTTTTCATTGCCATTTGACGTACTTGTTGGAACTTGGGTTGAATCTTTGCAGGATCCTGTTATTTAAATGCATTCTCCCTCTCCACCTCAGGTACCTGAAAGAGAAGAGCCTGATACAGCAACACCTTCGCAGTCGAACTGTTAGAAAAACAGAGACCACGGTTTGATGGGAACGGCCCCTTGGGAAGAGCCTGGGTGTGTGGAGGGGCAGTCGCTGTGCTGCTTCTTTCTGGGGGCTGGGACTGAGGAGCACTTCAGGCTCAGGGTGTGCAGAGTGAGGGACTTTCTCCCAATTAAACAGCTGAAACCACCCCCACTCCTGCAGCGCTGGCATGCGGGTTGGAACCACCTAAGGAGATGCACTACATCCCCCAGACAACAGATGTGGAATCTGGCTTGGAACTTGGGGAAAAATCTGCCCTGAAAAGCCCAAGGCTTTAAACCCTGCTGATGTACAACCCGTTACCAAGAGGCTGGCATAGAAAAATATTGCAATAACCACTGTGTTAATAGAAAATATGCAAATTAAGTATATGGTTATCCCTCTATTAGAGAAATATGGAATTATACTAGCAGAAAGCTTTTTAGTAGAGCCAAGTGGCAGAAGGTATTTATGTATTTAAGACTGCAGGTGTGATTTTCACTTAACTTATAAAATATCCATGCAAGACGACTGAAATCCCACCGGCTTCAGGTTGGCGGATGCTGAACCTGCTTAAGCTTTGAGCTACAGTTAGAAAAACATAACTGGCAGCCTCCCACGTACAAGCTGCTCAGCTCTTAACCATGAGAGGGAGTTTATCCCTGAAATGCCTTGTGAAATGCAAAGGAAGAACTGTCACTGAACACTGCTGGGTCCTGGAAGGCATCTCACTAGTTTTTGCTGTTGAAGTAAGTGAGTCCATGGTCCTTCCAGTGTTTTCTGTGAGAAAAGGAATAGAGAAGTGCTCAGTGAGAGGCTGAGTGTCACAGCCATGGAGGGCTGGGCTTGTGGCCTCCCTGTGGATGCAGTTTGGGTCCAGTCCAGCCCCAGGTAGGGCACAGCAGCCAGTGCCAGGCCCTGTCTGGGTGAGTTATGCTGGATGTTGGAGCTCAAATTACAGAGATGCAAATAAAATAAATTGTACACAGTTGATGTTCCTCCTGCATTAGCCCATTGTTTTTACCTGCTGTCTGTGACTTACCTCAGCTGCCTTTGCCTTATGCAGGTAACAAACAGGGAGGAAATGAATGAGCAGAACGTGTTGTCTACAAATCATGTGGAATAAATCAAATGATAAAACTTTACACTGCCTGAGATCATGTTACTGGGATGTGAATTCGAAAAATGAAGGTCAGTGTGCTGACTGAAACCGCTCAGGCTGGGGCAAGGGGGTACAGTTTGTAATCCTGCCTAGGAAAATAACTAGGGGCAAGGGAGTACAGAGAGGAGAAATAAAAACAATGCAGCAGTTAAGATGTAGGGATTAAGTAATAGGTGCCTTAGAGGTGCAAATAATAGTTCCTTGAAGCAGCAGAGTATGCACCCAAGCAGAAATGTTGGAATATTCAATATTTGTCATTTCTCGCTCAGCCCATATGGAAAAGAGGAAGTGTTTCCAAGCAGGTTCTCCAACCCTCTGTGCATGTCCACACTTCCTAAAATAACCTATTTTTGCCACCATCTCATATTCAAGACTTGAATCCTGTTTATTTCCCTTATCCTACTGACTTGGGGCTGAAAACTGCTGGGAGATAACTCTGGAACATGGCACAGACCAGGTGCAGTTGGCCAGGGATTTGAGGGTGAGTGAAATCAGGCTGTGACTGTTGTGGGGTTGGTTGTGAGTGCAGTAAATGAACCACTTCTGACAAATACAAAGGAGGGGAAGAATTTATTCCAGATTATTATGGGACATTCATGGTAGCACAGTGATGACACACAGGTGACAGAGGAAGTGGGGGTCACTCTTGCATTTGGGCCCGAAGCCATTAATCACAGAGACAGTCATTAGAGGCTGTATCTCACCCGAGATCTTACATTTCCTTGCTGACCAGGTGCTTCAGCAGTCCCTGCCTGTCCTTTTTGGGACATTTTACTTATTTTTTTCTCTCTCACCTTATTTGGGATGCCAGAGAGATAATATTTTTCTCTGTTTAAAGGCAACTTTACAACACTCCCGAGCAGGCCATATTGGTGAGTGCATATGCTGCAGTTCAAGGCCAGTGTTATAGAAATGCAAGAATAATTATTCAGTGATTAGTTTACAATGGTTACAGGCAGATTTTCTTAATTTGATCTCATTTGCAGTTATGCTTTATAAGCTTAAGATTTGTAATGCCTTTGTTTTGGTCTGTGACTATTTGGGGTAATAAAATAACATTGTATACCAGGAGATGGTGGCTACAGTAAACCCTGAATTTCCATCACTGAACTGATTGTTTTGGTGGAATTCATTAAGGGCATGCAGCCTCCCTCTAGACTAAACCTCGCTTTCAGACACTTGCTTTGGTTTAAATGCTCCCTGTGCAGTTTGTGTCACTTCCTGTCATCCAGCGAGGACCTTCCCTTGGGCTTTGCAGCTCCTTATGCTGACAGCATTTTCTCGCTCCTTTTGATAAGTTCTGGACCCTGGAAAAAAGGAGAATGTGTGAGCAGTAGTGTCAGGAGGGTGTGATGTGTTCGTGCCACGTTCAGTGAGGTGGCAGCAGCAGGTCCTGTCCTATAACCTCGGCAAGGTGGGCACTACACTATGTGCAGAGCATAGATGCATTTCTCACTGTGCAGTACACATTTTGCTTTAGCTGTTCGGCTCAGGTGGCCTTTAGATTTGCTATTTGTTGGAAAAATACTGAAATACAGTTCTAGTTGGAATAGTCAGTAGAGCCCTTTCTGGCTGTGCTGTTCAGGTGTATCCAGAGGTGGACATTTTTTATTAATAAAAGAAAATGTTCTGTATCTTTCAAAGCAAAGACTTACGAAAAGACAGAACGAGGCTTAAGGGTCAAGGATGGTTTGTTAAAGTTCAGTTAAGGAATATGGCAAAGAGAGGGAGGTGAGAAATAAGAAAAGGCAGATTTACCGGAGGGTAAAGAAGAGCCCAAGCAGCTCTGAGATATGACGCTGAGTAGAATGAAACAGCACTGGGAAGGCAGGAGGGAAACAGAGGCAGGGAGATAAACTGGGAAAGTGTTTTGACTGAAAACCTCAGTATACCCTTTCTCTCCCTGTTGCAGAGGAACTGTGGCTGGAAACAGAAGCGATACCTCTTTGAGGAAACAGGCCTCAGGGTTGGCCTCTCTGCAGCACCGTTCCCTCATGGCGGTGAAGGCGGCTGTGACGGAGCCCAGCTGCTCCGGGCTGATCTGTGGCTTGTACTTGAGGAGGGTGATGAGCATCCTGCAGGAGAGCAGAGCTCTGGGAAGTGGGAGGGGAGCACGTGCTCACGGAGCTTCCCTCCACCTCAGGCCTGCAAACCCCCGTTCTGGTCCCACCCGCTGCCTTCCCACAGCTTTTCATCCTTGTTCACCACCCAGACATGGATTTCTGGCTGGGAGCAAAGCGGTGCCCTGTTCCCCTGTGAAATGAAACATCAGTGCCTGGTTCTGGAGTGTTCCAAAGGAGAAGGTGGGACAGTGGGCAAGGGGAAGGTGAGCAGTGCCAGGGGTAACAGCAAACCAGCATGTCTTACTCCTGCTTCCTGTGCTGTAACTTCTCCTCTTCCGAGGTGCACAGGTCTCCGTGGAAAGCAAACAGGCCCGGAGTGAGTGCTAAGGGCACATAACTCTCATCCATCTCCAGTTTGCCTATGCACGGCCTCCTGAAGGCATAGGAGCTGCTGCAGCAGCGGCAAACTCCGGGGTTTATGGGATCAGCCAGGTGTCTCCTACAGATTTGCCCTAGCACGAGATCCAGCTTTACCAAGAGAATGAAAAAAAACAGTGTTATGTTACTGTTTCATTTTCAGAAATCCCTGAAATGCACATTGCTCACAGTGAAGTTAGGAAAAGAGGAATTTAAATTAAACCTGGTTTGTAGGATAGACAACACCTGATATTTGTACTTAATGCTGACTTGTGTCAGTGCAGAACCAGCTGGGAGTTTTGCAAATGAACATTTTTATGCAGTTTTAGGGATTGGCAGCATTTTCAACAAAAGGTAGGATCCAGATACCGAAGGGAAGCACTCACCTGTTCCTCGGCACAAGGCAGCAGCTTGTCCTGGCCCAGCTGGCAGCATTTGGAGCCAATGGTTGTCATTTCCTTGGTGAACTTGATCAGCTCTGCTGATGTCAGCTGAGGCATCTTCTTGGTGAAACTCATGAGGAGCCTGAAATGACAGATTTTGTGATACTGGTGTTTTTGTTTCACCAGGCAGTAGTGAGCAGCCTCTGCCTCCCCTGTGGAATGCTCCAGCCAAGCCCCATGAAACACTCCTTAGTATAAGGACAGGACTGAGCGTGGTGTTCCTAATTCCAGGTAGGCAGGTGTAAGACTGCCCTGTTTGTGTGAAGCCATATATTCCAACAGTGCCTTTAGCCTGGCCTGTGTGACCCATGGGGCGTTACCCCAGCCCAGACTGTGCCCAGTGGGAGCAGGGTAAGGAAGCACAGGAAAAAGCAATACTCGTTTTGGAAATAGTAATCTCCTTTCTCCTTGTAAATGTCACAGCTTGTCCTCATGACACTCTCCGTTTCATAAATATGTTTCCTCAGTTCTTCCTCCTGAAAAAAATAAGTGAATGTGAGGAGGGGGAATGCGGAATGTCCTGAGTATCTACAGCTGCCTCTCACCTGATAGGGACCCCCTGCTTTTAATGCCATTTCTGTCTGAAATCCATGTAAACTGCCTGAATGTGGTAAAATGTCCACCTCCATTCCCCATGACCTATTGAATCTTGTGTGACTGCTGGAAGGCCCAGTCTGAGACACAGGGCAGCTCCTCACTTCAGGTATTACAAGGCCACTGTCCTGATCTCAGACAATAACCATAAGCAGCACCTTTACGTTTGGGAGAGGGAACAGGCAGCACTCGGGAGCAGGGCCCACACAAGTGTTAGCTCCATCCGTTTCCCCCCATCTCCATCTGTCCATGTTAAATTGCTTCACAAGTGAAGGTTGCACAGACTCTGTGATGCTTTTTCCAGTTGGGAATCAGGCTTTGCAGGATTTGCTGGGATTGTTACAGGAGCTGTGACTCTGGGGCTGGAGCAGGGATACTGGCATTTTAGTCATGGTGTGACGTGCCTGACCCCCTCCATGTGCTGTGAGGAGCCCAAGGACCCACCAGCACCCACCCCTCTGCTGAGGCAGCCACTGGGAGCCCCGGGCCTGCAGCACTCCTGCAGCAGGTCCTCGTAGCCTTTGCCAATCCTTAAAAGCATCTGGGCAGAAAATTCTGGGTGTCTCCTGGAGTATTCATACAGAAACCTGCAATATGAGGAAGATCAGGAATTAGGGAGAAGCCAAAACAACTACCCTTGTGGGGGAAGGACAGCAGGAGGATTTTGGGGTGGGTTTGTCCGGTGGAACAGGGAGAATTGCACAGAGGAAGCCCTGTGTTACCTGGCTAGGTGCATGTCTTTTTCCTGGGCAAAACGTTCACATATTCCTTTGTCTTCAATGAAGTCCCTGACGAGGGGGGACAAGCCTGCAGGTTTGTCATCATTCGGCGCGTTGAGGATGCACTCGCTCCTTTGGAACAGGGGCTTTTCACAGCACTGCTGGATCCGGCTGGACAGGACATGCTGGCTGCTGCACACATACCGCAGGATCTCTTCCTGTAAACAAGAAAGGGAAGCTGGAAATCTGAACCCGGCAACAAAGCAAGCCTGAAATGTGTGCAGGCACAGGACTGAAGGGGCTTTACCCTGTGCCGCATGCAGTGCAGCGTGTCCCCGCGGCAGCAGTCCCTGTGCATGTCGGCCACGGCCACCACCACTTCGTGAACACTGACAAAGTCAGCTTGGGGAAATTTCTGGCTTATCTGGGCAAGCTTCCTACAGGGAAGGAAAATAGTTACTGTTTATGTTCATAGTGGGAGACTGTGCTAGCTATCATCATTTTTGCGTGGAGAGGTTGTCTAACTTTGATCACAGAGAGGTGTGGTTGGTCCAGACTTTGGGATTAGATTTTGGACTCTCATGGCAGTTTGTAAGGAAATGTTGATACTGCCACACACAAATCTGAATTTCTACTTTGTCTTCCTTGTTAGATGCTACTGGTGACCTGTACATAAACAGGAGAGGGCTGGTACTCAGAGTCACTGTGGAGCCACAGCTTTATTTTGAAATAAGAATAAACATGGGGAAGACTCACAGAGCCTTTAAGGTCCTTTCTCCAAACTTCTTCAGAATTCCACAAGTGTGTTCCTGCCTCAGAGCATCTTCTCTTAACGGCTTCACCACCTTTGGTGCCTGGCAGAAAGAAGGTGCAGCCACAACACCGGAAGAAACTGAAACTACAGTGGTGACAGTTTTTAATTTAAAAAAAAAAAAATTAATAGTGAGAGGAAACAAGCTGAGAGCTGTACACGTTGAAAGATGTAACTGTTGCACTTGGTGTTTCATCCCCAGTATTATATTAAGTGCTCTGTGGAAAGAAAGCAGAACCCTTCAGGTAATAGTTGAGTGCTTTTAGCACAGGGTGGGAAATGGCCACTGGGGAGCTCCAGGGCAGCCTGATTTCCACTTGTGCTTAACAAGGGGAATTCCAGTATCAGGCTCAGATGTTGAAAAAGAAATGCTGATATATCTGCCTCAGTATCTGTGTAGCTGTAGCAAAGCTGCACATTAATAACCTCAAATTCTGTGGTTGAATACCTGTCTCTGGAAGCATTCCTCCACTTGATGGGAGGGGCCTCCAGCATTTCCACAGCAGTTCTCCATCATCTCCTCATACCGCAGAGCCACAGAGAGGATTGTTGGGGCATAGAGCAAGGGATGCCTTCTGGAAACTTCATAGATAAAACTGAAACCAGAGAAAAACATCTTTAGTCTCAGGGTAAGTTGATAGCATAATTATAAAAGTAATGCAATTATAAAAGCTACTACAGTTATTGTTTTCCTGACATAACAAACAGCTGCACTGTGTGGTGTTTATCTTGGAAAATTCTGGTGGGGCCAAGGTTTTCCTGGAAATTGAAGTCTCAAATCCTGCCAGTTCTGTCTTAGAGGCAGCACAACTCCTGCTTGGCTTTTAAGGACTGAAGGGAGGCCCTTGATTTCAGGTGAGTCCTTTATATAGAATACAATAAACCAGGCCAGACTGATTGTCACTGGGAGCTACAGTCAAAGCAGGATGTGGCAGAACAGGCTGTATAGAAAAGCAATTACAGCTGGTTGTATTATGCAAATAATTCACACTATGAAGAAAAACCGGTATGAGAGAGGCTGAATTTTCTGGTTGCTGCTGCATTTGCTGTCTGCAGCCCATAGCTGCCACAACCAGGCAGCCAATCTATGATTTATTACTTACTATCCTGTTAATGACTGTCCATGCTGTGAATGGTTTCTGCAGGCAGCTTCAGCATCTGGCCTCTCCAAAGGAGAGCTGAACCCTCGTGAGGAGTTTTTCAGGGAGAGGAAGCAGTCATTTCTTTCAGGATCCCTTTTAGCACAGCAGTCAGCAGACAGGGGAAGGTTTTCCTCCTGGCATATTGTATCGAGGAAAATCTGGTCCTGTGAAAAATTAGAAGTTCGCCTTTACAGAGGGGAGAGGGAGAGTCCGTGAGCCAAATGTGCCTGTGCAAGGAGGTCACGTCTCTCAGTAATGGATTCGTGCCTCTGGAAGAACTCATGCCAGGGCTCTGGAGTGACAGGCCATACCTGGAAAGCGTAACTGAGCTTACCAGAGGCTTCAGGCAGTCGGGGCTGTCGCTGGCCGCTGCCGCACACCTTCTGGCCAGGGCTGTGACCCCCTCGGCCATCGCGGCCGCTCTGCCGAACGTCCCCCCCGGCACGTACTGGGCAAACAGGATCAGGGCACTGTGGGGGGAACACGCAGTGTTAAACCTGTTCCTGGCCACCTACAGACTACTTACAGAGCACTCAGGGAGGCAGTGAGAGGATTTGTACCACCCTGGGCCAGCGTGGCTGAGGGGCTGGGTTAGGGCTCGTTCCCAGTGGCACAAGGCTGTGCAGTAGCAGCAAATTTGCTTTACCTGCACAACTTACATGGCTTTAAAATTGTTCTCCTGCAGCTGAGAAAATCGCTGGCCAATGCTTGTTTTTTCCTCTGAAAAACAAGATCATTTAAATAAGGAGTGTTTACTAAATGCTATATCAAATACCTTTTTTTTGTAGTTCAAGTGTTGCTAGGAGGGAAAATTTCCCTTCAATATGTTTCCTCTCAAGTTCCCCTTCTATACACTTCCTCTCAGTAATCCCTTCCCCTCCTGCACACTACAGAGATTCTCAAGGAATTAGGAAGCAATACACCTGGGGCTGATCACACCAGCTTTATCCAGGTACATTTTTGCTGTACATCTTTGTCCTGTAAGAAAATCCCCATGAAGAACTGTGGCCAAGCGAGCCAGCAGATAACCACGTGTGCTGAGTCCAGCCAGCAGTGTTAACCAAAAAAGAGAGGCAAAATGTGAGATGTCCTTACCTATGTCCTGAGAAGTTCTAGGCAGGGCCTTGGCTACTCTAAGGCTCACCAGTAAAATGACATAGATGATTGTTCTCCAGTCCATCCTTTCAGATTTTGGCAGGGGCCTGGAGTGAGTTTGCTTCATCCGTGAAAGGCAGAAAGAATTAAGGGGAGGGTGTCACTTTTATACTCTCCCAGACAATACCTGGTTAATCAAAACCTTTTTACTGTCACATTTCACATTAGTCCTTTAAGATTACTCCCATAATAATTAGACATGCAATTATTTGCTCAGGATGATGAACTGACCACCTTGTTGCAGAGGAAGGATCTTGGAGAGTTTTTTTCCCATGAAATTTAGACAAATAGACATTTTCTACTTATCACACCTCACACAAGAAGTTAAACACTCTGGGCTTTTTATTGTGCACACTGATCTCTACTTACAGATTGCTTAAAGGTGATTGCTGTGCAGAAAATGACTTTGGAACACATTAGTGACTGGAAAAATCCCAAGTTCAGCTGTTATCCTGATATTTCTGCATTCCCTCCTTGCTGTACAAGCTCCCTCCTGCTCCCAGCTCCCAAGGAGTCATGGAGAAAGGCTGAATGATGTACCCCCCCCAGAACATTTCTGCAGCATTGATAATTACTATCAAAATGTCTATGAAACTTGGAAGAAAACTCCAAAACTGTAGGATAAAGGGGGAAAGTCTGGTTAATACAGGTACTGATTTTTTTTTTTTTAGAAAAGACAAATTTTTGGAGATAGAACGGCTTTGGAGAGCTGCATTTATTGGTACAGAGGAAGGTGGGCAAGGACTGAACTTCCACATATGTGATCATTACAGAATCCCAGACTGGTTTGGGTTGGAAGGGACCAGGTTGCTCCAAACGCCGTCCAACCTGGCCTTGGACACTCCCAGAGATGGAGCACCCATTTAAATCCTCTAAATTCAATGTCTCCAACGTCTCTTTCCATGCTCAGAGGGTGAGTAACTGCTTTTCACTTTCCTTGGAAAACCCTTGCCACTTGGGATGGTAATTGGGCTGTGTACAGTGAACATTCCTTTGCAGGAGGGAAACTTGTGGAGTGCTTAACTGGAAAGGAGTGTGGCGAGGATCATTTCCAGGAGATGGCCTTCCACTTAGTGCGTTCAGTGCAATGAATGCCGTTCGGGAGGCTCTGGAACCAAGTAGTTATTATCCCTAAGAGGGAGGAAGGAATTAAGGATTGATCCCGGGGGGTTCTCGGT
>JAWWLV010000144.1:355743-492066 GCA_035041135.1 Platyrinchus mystaceus | reverse complement strand
GGTGATTACTCTGGAGAGTGTTTTCTACCTCAGGCACACAGTCTGTGGATCAGCTTCCTCGTGAGCAGGTACCAGCATGTTCCCAAAACGTGTGTTCAGGAACACACTGCTCCAAACACACCCTCTGACCAATAGATGCCTGTGATTACAAAACTTCCACTGCATAAACCCCTCAGAAGGACTCCAGTGCTGTCACTGTCATGGTCACAACTCACTCACTACTCTCAAGTGGTGTTAACCTGAAGCATCAGGAAACAGCAAGATCTGGTAGCTCTCACAAATTCCAGATATTGACAGGAATTCTTTGCTGTTCCCTACACCTCACTCCTTTAGGTGTTCACATTAAACGTTACCTACTCAGGATGCTGCTGGTTTCCAGTCTTGGCTCAGAGATTGGTGTGATCAGAGACAGATGTTCCTCAAGGAACATCAAGTATGCACAGATGCTGCAGACCCACTTCAGACACTGATGAAGTAAGTATTCTTTGGGACCTTCTGACTTTCCTTCCCTCTTCAAGAGTTTGGCATCACTGCATTTAATACAACTGCTGTACCCTCATATCAGGCCTTATTTGGAAATTCTGCAAATATATGTACATATATATATATACACAGCTTTCATGTTAGCTACATATATTCACCAATGAAGCTCTCCATTATAAATCAGACTTTCTTAAGGAAGTTGGCTCTGTAAGATAAGGAAGCTAAATTCAGGTGACCTAGGGCAAACCGTTCTGCACACAGTTGTTTTCATTTCTGTTGTCTAAATGAGAATCTTTTTAGGATAATCTAAAATGTCCCTGGACCTGATTTCCTTAGAAAATAAATTGCAGTTGGTATCTTAATGAACTTAGGAAACAAAGCTTCATTAAAACCTAAAAGCAGCAGCTATAATGAAAGCACTGCTTCGTTTTGATAGGATCTGTTTAAACTGCTGCCAGTCAAACCATAACAGGGGCCAGCAACCTTATGTTTCTACCAGGCAATTAACTCTAGCAAGCTTCCTAAAAATTTAGTCCTTTAGTAAATTAGGAAAAAGAAAAAAAAAACCTCCAGTAGGTGAGTCTGAGCAGGTTCCCTCCTCAGAGCACCATTTTTCACTGTTATGAATTCCACTGAAATAATTACAAACATCCTCTACCTAACCCTCACCCCCCAAACCCAAGAACTTAGCAGTTCTTTTTTTAAAGCGAGTATCTACACCTCCACACATCATCAGCATTTAGGTCAAAAATCCAAAAAGTGAGGGATCACAGGCTAACAACAGCAGCAACATGTTTAGAACAGCAGCTGTTGTTCCAGTACCAGACAGAAATGCACCACAAGCGTTACTGTCCTGCGGTTCAACTTGTTTTTCCTCTCAGGCAGTCTCACTTCTGAGCTCCACATGGCCCCAGTGCTGACAAGCTGTAAGGAGGCACCTGAAGGCAAGCTCTAAATGAGCACAAGACTATTACATTTCCCATTTACTGTCTTTTACCTGCAAAGCTCTTAAACGTTTAAGTAAGTGTAAAATTGCAACACTAACTGCTTTCTAATTATGCATCAGAATAAACAGATGCTTATTTTAACAGGTTTCTTCAGGCAGTTGCTGGTAGTTATTTTGCCACATGCTGTGTCCTGGGTAAACTGTGCTTAAAAACTGTCAGAGGCTGGTTCTGCGAAATATAAATCTATTATCAGAGCAAAAAGAGACGCCAGACTTTACAAAGAGATGTTGAAACTGCAGGTAGAAGTCACAACAGTGGCAAGCACACGGCAGTGCATGACCCCGGGCAGCACAAATCAAAGACTATGGAGATGAGTTAAAACCACCCACAGTCCCGGCCCTGCAGCAGCTCCCTCGTACCCAGCTGCTGAGGTAGCTGGGTTTTTGCTGGTCACACATGGACCAAGTTTGCAAGACCAGCCTCCTTCCACTTCAGTTTGAGTGTCTATGCTCACAGAAATTCTCCAGAAATAATAAGAATTTCTCGGAGCTTCTCTGTTGCCTGCCTGCTTTTATAGCACGCATGAGTGTCTGTTTCTGATCTCATACCTCTCTGTTGTTTCAGTTGCTGCTACACTGATCATTATCTGGCAGTTAAGGATGTAGGCCGTAAAGTAGCCTTTTCCAGTCATTTGTTCTAGAACCCCCCAAAATCTACCAGGCTATCACAGACCTGTCAACGTGGTGGGAGAAGTCATGTGAGTCTTTTTTTTTTAACCTGTCAGAGCTGCAATAAAAACTCATGAAGTCTTCCACACCTTCCCACATTCTCACCTACATGATTTTGTATCTCTGGGTTTTGGAGTCCAAATCATCTCCTATTTGCTGGCGATCTTATGACCTTCTACAAAATACTAGACCAGGTGCAGAGCAGAGGAGTACTTGCTCCTTTACCTCCCAGTGGCTAATCCAGTCAGGCTTTCATGAAGGCACTCAGCAGCTGGCTGCAGGCTGGGAGAGACAAGAGGCAGCTCTGCAGACTGGCACCAGGTGGAGTCACCTCCCTAGCAGAAACATGCTGGGAATAGACCATGAGGCACTGCCCCAACGGGAGAAACAGCTGTCTGACAAGCTCTGCAATGCTCCCAGATCCAGGCTCCAGTTTGTCTCCTGAGAGCTCCTACCCCGAACGTGTGTCCCCCTTGCTCGCAGCCAGCCAGTTACAGAGCTCATGCCTGTCACACCAGATAAGGAACGGGATCTGCACTGCTGGGGCTCCTAAACTGACACCAAACCACAGCATTTACTTAGAAACAAGTGCTGGAGAAGCTTATCTAGCCACTACCTCCACGAAAAACTGCTAGGGAACTTCTGTCACCTTCCCAGCTCCACCTAGGCAATGCAGTTTTTCCTGGTTCCGGTAGTTTTCCAGCAGAGCCGTGTTGCTCAGCCCTGCACACAGCCTGACGTGTCCCCAGAGTGCTGCTGGCAGCTCCTGTAAGCACCTCCTGAACATGAAGAACAGCAAGGCACTGCCAGCTCTGTCTCTTGTCTCGCGTTGGACACGTGGAAGAACCAGGAGCGCTTACAAGGGCAGGCCTGCCAGCAGGGAAGCCCCTCACAGCATTCCAGAAAGTATTCCCAGCAGGAGCCTGGACAGACTTGCTGGGGCAGGTACCCATCTTGAAATACTGAAGTGCTCTGGTGGCAGAGAATTGCTGTCACAGGATGACACGTTCATGGCCACGCTTGGCAGTGCAGGGCTTAATCCACACCCTCCTGTTTCAGCACGAGCCCTGCTCAGGGGGGTGGCCTTTGAATTAAATCATGGAATCCTTCCAAATGCTTTTTATTAAAAGCCATCTCCACTAAGTTCCCTACAGATCAGCTTTGTAGAACAATTACCTCCCCTTGTACCAAAGGCTGCTGTATTTAACTCAGCACAAGATTTAATAAAACAAAATAAGACACTTGAAATATCAGTGACATGTTTCTCTTCATGGGTCTGGCTTCCACCTTGACAAAAATCCTTCCATACAGGGAATAGATTAAAAGGAACAACTGGATAGAAATTGGCTGAAATCTCTCTACAGGTGGTGGGGAAGACAGACTAACACTCTGCCTGAGTTTCCTACTGCAACTTATTGGTTGTACTCTGTTATAACAGAGATATCCTCCCTATGACTTGAGTGTGATTTGGATTTCTCCCTATACACACTCCCTGTTGGGGCAACAGCTTTGGCTACCAGTATTGTCAGTTAACTTCAAGTTAGAGAACCCAAGACAATTATGCTAATAAAAGAGCTGGGAAGGGGAGCTTTGCACTGAGCTGCACAAAAAAAAAAGGTCACATACAAAAGACTCTACAGCAAGTCTCAGACTGTGTAAAAAATCTTCCACTCCTGCTGCTTTATCACCCATCCCCCTGAATGTTTGTCAACAGGTTTAGCAGTGGTTTTTCCTGTAACACAGGTCTATATACTTCCACATTTTCAATAGCAAAGTCCTCTTTAAACCAGATGCTAAGCAATGTCAAGGAAGCAGTTACCTGAATTGTCAGGGCACCAGGATACAGCTCCCAGTTTCATTCCTGAATGGACTTAGTGTTACAGCATTTCACAACTGTGTAAACATCACTAGAGTGCTCTGAGGGAATGCTCTCCAGCCAAAGCCCGTTTCTGTAGGAAGCTGACAGGTGCAGAATCATGCTAGCTAGCCAGCTTCTGGCAAACAGGAGTTTTTGTTAACAATTAGATATGAAACTGTCCCAGCCAGTAAATCCCAAAGCTTCCCCCTCCCTTAAGCACTTGCCTGCTGACAGATTGCACGGCCTGTCACAGCAAATCACCCCAACTTGCATCCTGCTTAGTGAATACACCAGACTGCAGGAAACTTTAGCCTGTAAGGTAAAATGAATCCCAATTCCCCCTTTCCCACAGCATGAATACTTGGCAAAAACAAAGCTTGATGTCATTATTGGGTGGGTGTCAGCAACTTGTTTAAGTGAGCCATTTGATAAGATGTAGAGCTTCCTGCGGAGTTGCTGCTGTTCAGCGTAGTGTGTCCCTTTCTCACAAGGTGGGGGCAATCTGGTGAATTTATTATGGAGAAAAAAAGGGCAATTATTCTGTCTAGTAAGTACTTCTGCTCCCTGCAGGCCAACATCTGGATTGCATTATCACTGAAGCCAAACCACTTCACAGATTCAGCCTAGAAAAACATCAAGGAGCTATCAGACGGATGTGTTTTGCAACCCTCTTCTATAGTGTGAGCTTCAGAATCTGTGCAAATACTGATTTCTCTCATAGACAACCTTTACATATATAATATTGGTCATCTGTCACAGAGTTTCTTTCCCTAAGTCATCTGTTGTTTATAGCTCATGCTAAGGGAAATACAGTCTATCAATAAACAGAACAACCCCCATCTATTGCTCTGGTTCTCACCATGTTTCTCTACCGGATGACTCACCAAGTTCATGTGTGCAGCTCTAAATGAAATAAACCAAGGGACTAAATGAAAAAAGAATTACTGCACCAAACACAACTGTAACCTGAAAAGCTTTCACTCTGACAGCTTTCATGTCAGGTTCTCGTGCCAATTCTTATTAATCTTATGAATAGGAAAGGAAATACAGAGGTGAGAGCCTGAACCAAACCATCTGACCCGGATGAATACTGGATGAATACTCCCTGTGTCCAAACAGTATGTTGCAAACCTCTGACATGCCATTCTCTATGTTGCCTGTGGAAAGGCAGCCCCAAAATGCTGCAGATATACTGCCCTAGCCCTAGAATTCAGCCATGCTTCAAGAAAGAAACAACAGTGACTAACCAGACTGTACTTCAGAGGAATGGAATAAGATTTGCCTCTGTGGGAGTCTGTGATATTCTTTAATGCCTGTCAAGTTTCCACTGTGTGGAAGTAACACTTGGTATTTCAGCAAAAAGAGATGAAAATGTCTTTACATATCTTTAGATCTTCATTAAGCTGCTACATCTAGCAAGAGATTTTTCCAAAGCACCTCAGAGGATTGGGCCATTCAGTTTCTCTTGGTTTAATTGAGTATTCAAATCCCCAGCCACTTTTGAAAATTGTGTCTTTAAAGCTACATTCATGCATAGGTGACTCAGCTACAGAAATGGTAACACTATCTCAATTTATGAAAAGAAATTACTCTATTGAAGCCTCACAGGCAATCCCCTGGGGTGGGAAGGAAGCACTACATGGTATAAGTATGAAAAGAGAAAAGGTCTAGTATAGCCTACCAAAAGCTACAAATGTCAGAGCAGAACAACCACGGATTTCTGTTTAAAGTCCACAAGTGTAATGCATTTCCATAAACTCAGATCTTATTCACGGACCTTATCTTCAGATTCCATCTCAAAAACAGGGCAAAACCACTTATGGAGCCTTTCTTTTATCTTCTTGCTTCACATATGCACTGGGCGTTCTTGCTCTTTCATCAGAGAAAAAGTTTGCCTAATATCCCAAATGAGAAAGGGATAATAACATCAACAGTTAAATAAAACAGACACACAGTCTTCAGTTCCAAGATTTACAGGTGCTTGAGAGGAAGGTGTGTCCTTCCCTCTCCTGTCTTAAAGCAGAATGAAAGTGATGGGGGGAGATTCATCTGTGGATGAGACAAAGGGCTGGCAAGTTTGTCAGCTGAAAGGCAAATGAGACTGAACCATCTGACTTTTCCTGGAGAACTCCTCCCTCGGAAGCAATCGGCACAGCATGGATGGGCATCCTGTTAACTCCCTTGCTGATCTGCCTATAACATGGCATGACCTCAAGCTTAGCACATTCTCACTCTTAAGCACAAGCTGAGCACACTCAGGTAGTTGTGTTCTTTCATTTCCTTCTCTTAAAAGGAAAATTCTTACTGTCAATATTAGGCAGTTCATATAGTGCCCTGCTTCACTCAGGAGGGCGGACAACTGCACCACAAAGCATTTATTAACTGGAAAACACTGCTAAATGGAAGAAAAACTTTCTGCAACAAGAGAAGAAGGATTTGGTCATCACTGAAAGAAGATGTTTCAATCTTGTATTTGGGAACCTGCACTTTCTTTCATCACAAATGAGAGGGCACTAACAAAGCAGAACATGGACAGGATGTTAATGTTGGCAAAACAGGACGTTTTAGTGGTCCCCAAAGTGCTTTTTACCTCCTGCCCTAAGCCAGCCTCTAAAGAAGCCAGTTGTGCACTGCCTGGTCCGCTCACTTGAGTGCCTTTCCTCTCTGTCCCCCACTCAGCTGTGTCTTGCTTGGCCCACGTGTCTTCTGGGTGCAGTTAGTGCTGTTCTGCAGCTAACTTCCCCTGGTTCTCTCTTCCTATACCAAACCACTGCCCCCGAGCTCTGCAAAATCGCTGTTTTCAGGGAATGTGAGTGTTCCAGCACTGGCAGACACTTCAGCCCTCCTCAAGGCTCCGAAGATGCGAGCGGTGTAGCACATGGGTAGAACTCCTTTGCAGTGGATCCTGTTCTGCCGGTGCAGAGTCACTTGTCAAGGACAATAGCTGTTGGCAGAGCATTAATATGACAGAGTCGGGCGTGCTGCCAAGGAAAACACTCTTTTGTGGTTTATGCAATGTTTTGCTGGCCTGTCATTTTGAGATGGCCATTGACGGCAAACTGAAAACTGCCTTTCACCATTATTAGAAAGAAAAAAGAGACTACTCAGCAGAATGGGTAACGGGCTTTGCTGAAGCCCCACAGCAACAAAAGCAGGTGGGGTAGATCATGCCTCTGTGTGCATGCGTGTGAGCCTTACAGCAGCTGCCCTCTGTGTTGCAGGAGCCCTGGTGGGCAAAAAAGGTTTCCCCTCTACAGAATGAGGCTGGAGGGAGGCCCTCTTTACAGTGGCTTCTGAGAAAACTCAGAGATGATGCTGGTTGCATGAGACAAAGAGCCTTTCAACTTCAAAGATGTTGACTATAGGGCCATCTTTGTACATGGAAATTCTGCCTCTTTGTTGTCCCAGGGATCATGGGATTATCTAAATTGGCCTTAAGAAGCTGACTGGCTTTTGCACAAGAGGTCTCCTGGCACTGAACAAACTAAGTGGGCAGTTACAACTGAGGACCATGAGGTTTCAATTATTTCTTGAGATGTCTGAATTAGGAAGAACAGTGCTTATTGATTCTCATGCTGTCATTCATCCACGGGAAGTAGCGCTGGATGCTCTGGAGTCTGAAAGGCTAAATGCCTGTAAATGATTTCAAGTTACAGAAGGAAGGGGCTGTGTGGCTTTGACCATGCCAAGGCATTAGTGATATCTGTGACTTATCTGACGTCACCACCTGATACTCAAGGATTGCTTTTCTCTCTAGACACTTGCCACTTCTAACCTTTCCCTAGAACTCACACTTTTGGTCTCCTAACCCTTAAAAATGAGCCTGCTTCCCCTCTGCTTACACAGGCACTAAAAGAAGGTAACACAGATGAATGGTACTTTGATTCTAAATGGCAATGTTCAGACAGACTCATTGTGATCCAGTTAATCCATTTAACCTTACAGCCTGTAGGCCAGAAGACTCTTCCTGAGAGTCCTGAGGATCCCAATCTGCTGGTGAAACCAAGTATCAGGCGAGGCTTTTGAGGCTGCCACTGTACCACATCCCCCTGTGCAGGATCCTGCCCAGAGGCTGGGAATGATGCTGTGTGAAGCAAGTGGAAGCACACATGCCACTGAGGGATTATGACCCTGCCTCAGGTACTCCTAGAACCCCCCTCGAAACGATCCCTGCAGCCTGTGCAGTGAAATGAAGTGTCTGTGTCCGGGGCTGCTGTTGGGAGGCTGGTTCCTCTCTCTGGCTGCTCAAACAGAGGCAGCACAGGCTCTCCAGGGAATGGGAACGCGGCCTGTGTGCGGCAGGGTATGAGCTCCAGATTGCTGAATCAGCAGAAAGCTGCTTTTCTCTCACCTCTCTGCATCCTCTGGGAGTTCCATAGCAAAATGTTTTAAAGACAGCACTGAAGCATTTCCATTTCAGATGGAGCTCCCTGTTTTGCCTACATGGTCCGTGTCTATGCTTTGCACTGCCCCCTCCTTTCCCTTCCCTGTCTGGGATGGATGTTGCTTTTTGTACCTCTGGTGTCCATGTGGTCAGTGCATGAGGAGAACTGCAACTGCCTCTCTGTCACCTAAGAAACAGCCCTCTCAAACACTGAACTCTCTGCATGGTTGAATATCAAGGTGGTTTCAAAGGACGAAAATAAAAATTTTCTGTGGCTTCCAGCAGATTTTAAGATTTCATTGCTAATCCATTTTTTCCAGATATTTGATTCAATACAGGAAGTGTATTGTTATGAAGAGAACTCACTGGGATGAGCAGGTGTTTGTGTCTCTTGGGTGCAGGTGCACAGACAGACTGTGAGTTCAGAAAGCAGGAAACATCCTTCACCCATGCTTAACCAGGTGACTTGGCTTTCAGAAAAACAGAATTTACACGGCACTGGATGACACGTGACATGCTATCCTGTGTGACTGCCACTAACGTTGTGCAGGTCACTTTATTTAGCCATGTCCTGGCTAGAAAGCACATCAAGACCTTAGAAGGGAAGATTATGCTACAGTTACAGAGATGCTGCTGATTGGCTCTATGACTCAGGAGCAGTGGCTACCTATGGGATGATGCCTCAGTTCTTGGAAGGAATTACCTTTGGCTACAGCTCCTGTTCTTCAGCCCAAGCACCCAGCATCCTGTAACCTGCATAAAAAAGCACCTGGGACATCTGACAAGCTGGTATGATGGGATGAAAGATAATGATTTTGTCCTGAGAGCCAAGAGCTCCAGGAATGAGAGAAGCTGGGACTACCAGTTATACAGGTGTGTTGCACTAGGGGGGCTCAGTGTTGTGATTAAGTTCAGATCTGCTCTACTTTAGTGAAAAAATGCTGTTCTTCAGAGATGGAGCTCTGATGGGGCGAGCATTGTACCAAGAGACTAGTGAGGGGACACCCAGGCCATGGGTGACCTGTGCCTCAGATCAGGGTGGCTGTTCGTGCTGGTAAGAGATTGTGGCATGCTGTTCCCTCCAGGCTCCAGGTAAGGCTTTGCTGTAACTTTCTACTGGCAGAGGGACAGCCAGACTGCACTTAATACAAGGTAGATTTCCCTGAAGGACTTATGTAAGTGGGGAGCAAATGCCTTGTACTTTAAAGTAGCACTGCTTCAGGGACAAAGCTAAAGGAGCTCAGAGAGGCAATCGGGGAGTTAATCACGCCCTTGATGTATCCTTATCTTATCAGGATATGCAGATATAAGGCCTCTGAGAGGCTGGCCAAGTGCTAAATTGTTGGCTATGTAAAGACTGAGTCGATGGGCCTTGGTTCCTTAAGGTGAGCAAGTCCTGGAGGACTTTAATCCTAGAGCATTAAGAAAATAAACTGACATTGCAAACTATGAACTGTAACTCTCCTCCATAAAGCAGCAGACGTAAGGACATGGGACAAAGGCCTGGGATACACAGAGCGTGTTGGACCTCTGGAGATATTTCAAGTCCTCCTTGCTTCTGAGGTACAAGGTCACCATCTCTGAACTCAAGAGCAAGGCTGCTCTTTGTAAACAAGATCCTGATCCACTTGCTTCAGTTCCTACAGAAGAGCCTGCTCTGGGGCTGCCTGCCAGCCAAGAGCCTGCATTATATTATGCTGGAGTACAGAAAAACCCTCTTTAATTTTCAGTACAGGGGGGCCTGTCTTTGGGCTTCAGGAGGCACCTGCCCTTCCACCTGTTTGCTTGTTTCAGCCCTCCTGAGGAGAAGTGGTTATGGGGGGTAAGCACTGCAAGGCTTGAAAGGTTTACCCTTTTTTTAATTTTATTTTGCCTATATTATCTGCTTAGCAGCTGAACCAAGGAGGTTCTGACTACCCTTGTGGCTTTGAGATGTTATCACTTTTAATCTGAGCCCAGGGATGGGCATTGTGAGCTTTACTGCCACAGGAGGATAGCCATCTGTCAGAAGTGTAATTTTGATGAATATCATTGAGGGCTTGGCAGCCTGATAGGGGAAATGCTATCACTTGCCCTCAGACCTCCTACTTGAGCAAAAAAAGGATGTCTTAGCAGAGCACTTCTGAAAAGAGAATATCCTGGTTATCTGCGTTCTTTCAGATCAGCCTCATCTTCCAAGTGCCCTCCAAAGGCAGCCCGAGTGACTCTTGACACAGCGCTGTGATTGATTCCTGAGCATACAGCGCTTTCTCCAGCTGCCTCAACCCTCAGCAGCCGAACTGGACGGGCAGGGCTCAGTTCCCCTGGATGTTGTGCTCTTGGCTACTCACTAAGCCCAAGCACTTAAGGTTATATGGGCAGCAGAGGGAAAGGCATGATTTCTGCTGCAGTACAAGGTAAGAATCCCTGCCTCACAGCCTCTGATTTTGACATTTCTATTTCTGTCAGCTCAGGCTACCACAGAGCTCCCATAGTTCACTTCTCTCCCTATTAATTGTAAGGGAAAAGGCCTTTCCTTCCAGTTTGCTGGAGCGGTGTGCCCAGTAGAGGCTGAAGGAGTGGCATGGCACATGGATGGTTAACAGTCTTGTTTTCCCATCTGCATGGGAACACAACTGTTCCTCTAAAGCTACTGCTCTGTGCAATAGGCTGCCGTCCTTCCTGACTCTGCATCCGGCGGCAACTTCCTCCCTTCAGATAAAGTGAACTTTATCTACAGAATTCTTAGTAACTGGAGGAACCAGCGAGAGGGGCAATCGTGAGATCTGCTGGTATGAGCTAGGCTCTCCATACTGAAGCTCAGCATGCCTTCCCTCACAGTGCTCACAAGAACAATTTCCCCTTCTACAAGGCAAGAAGCAGGGCTCACACAGCTCTGAGTCCTTGCACACAAGGCTGTCACGTAAACAAGTTTAAAGCAGCACCCTAAATGCAATGCAGCACAAGTGTTAACACCACATTCTCAGGCTTGGTTTGTGTACTGATGGTGGGGTTGACAGATAAAGAACTTTGGGGCTCATGTTTTCTTGTTGCATTTGGATTTTGTGACACATTTTATAGTCCTTAAAGTGCACTGCTTTAACCACATATATAAGCACAAATTACATACACATGAACTGTGCACTCAGTTTCTAGTCTTACTGTTTGGTGAAGAGTCAAAGGTCAGGGTTATGGATGATGGTACAAGTTCAACTCTAAATTGTTCTCTGAAAGACTTCCCTGTGTGCGTCTATTTGGAGGAATTCTGGCAAAGAACATTGGCTTTTAATTACAGAAGGGAAAAAATGAAATGGAAAACAGTTTTGAAATGCTATATAACAGAAGCAGGATTATTTTGAATCTGGATTTTAGAGTTTCTGAAACCACCTTTCTGACTGAACAGCAAAGCTAACAATTACCTGTTTGTATGCAGTTCATATGATACTGATGTCTTTAGGAACAAGACTTTAGGGCTCACCGAGACAGGAATTTCTAGGACCATAGGATTCTCTTTGCAAATCTGTAACAGACTTTATGTCACTTAGCACCAATCTGATCCTTCCACCTCTTCTCTGTGCAGACTGGAGACTGACACTCCTTGAGGCAGGTGTTTCTTCTGCTGTGCTAGAGCCTCAATGTCCTTTTAAAATAGTAAGTTGTCTCAAAAAAGGCACCGTAATTTACTTGATGGAAAGAGGATATAAATCAAACACACACTGACATTCAGGCATTACTTTTCTCTGTCTAACAGAAAATGAGTGGAGCACTCTCATACTCATTTTCTGAGACCAGGAGCAAGAGTTGAACCTGACATTCGGTGTTGTTCAGTGGATGATCAGTCCCTACTGCATGAGGTGCAATTATTCAAGGCAAAACAGTAATTAGGTAGCAAGTAGCTCTGAGGTTCCCCTGCCTGTGCTCCAACACTATCAAATGTCCATTGTTCTCCAGTGTCTGACAAGCTGAGAGCTCTTAGTGGGGACTGTGAAAGGGTCTCTCTCTTCACTGCTCCTATGAGAGACACGAGTGTGGGACCCTAATGTCTTGAGACACCTGTCAAGTGTGAGTTCACCTTTCAAGCCATCCTTCATGAAGATCTTCCCGTGCTGCCAAAGAGACCAGTGTCAAATCAAAGTGGGAAGGAATCCAACGAGCAGCTTGTACTTGTTCTTTCTGTCCCTGGGTAAGCTGGATTCGTAAGTTATTGAAGAGGGAGGGGGAGGAGGTAAGAAATGCAAACAGCTCTAACCAGCTGGAACTAGCTCTCTCCTAGCTGGACAGTTACAATTTGTCAAACAGAAACAATGCCCAACTGTTCTCCTTGCGAGTAAACATGACCAGAACAAAGCCCAGCTGTATGTGTGTGTGCTGGTGAACCTCCTTGCACTTACTTGGCTGGCTGTCCACGTGCTGGTCAGTGTGTGGCTTGTCTCTTTAATCAAAGACAAAAGGAGAGGGATGGGCAGGCAGTGACAGGCAAACATAACCCTTGCACGCACTGGGAGACCTGCAGTTTGTCTCTGCTGGGCCCGTGCTCTGTCTCTGGTGTCTCTGAAAGATTTCTGCACATAGTTCCATGTCTTTTTCAACAGTGGAACATCAAAACAGTAACAAGATGTAACTTGTTTGTCACTGCTCCTAGTGATGGGAGGGAAGAATGAGGGGAATGTGTCCCATGGTGCCCGAGTGAACTGGAAACAAAACAGTGAAGTTCTGATGAAATGAAATAAATTAGTCTAATTATCCCATTCTCTTAATTAAAATTATCTTCTTTGTGTCAGTTTGTCCGTGTTAAATGCCGTGGGGAGAAGAGCTGATTTGTGCTAAATGACATGAGGGGGAAGAGCTGTGTGTCTGTC
Organism: Platyrinchus mystaceus; assembly: GCA_035041135.1. Classification (NCBI taxonomy): domain Eukaryota; kingdom Metazoa; phylum Chordata; class Aves; order Passeriformes; family Tyrannidae; genus Platyrinchus; species Platyrinchus mystaceus. Next base: position 478,828 of record JAWWLV010000144.1, on the reverse strand, counting down.
TAGGAGCATCCTGAAAACTCTGACATTAGGGAGGGAAAACAGGAGGGATGGTGAAGCCTAGGACAGAGAACAGGAATGCTGGAACTAGAAAAAGAAGCACTGGGGTAATGGAGATTGGACACTCAGTTTAATTTACTTTCAGACAGTGAAGGATTTCTCATCCAGGTAAAGACAATATGACTTGATGCCTCAGTCCGGATACAGCAATGATAATAACAGGCAAAGGAATTGTCCTCCCCACAGCCACAGGGACAGGCTGTGTCATTAAGTCCCTGCAAACAGAGCATTAAAATCCCTGCTCATTTTCTGTCTGCTTTCCAAGAACTGTGAGGAAGCTGAAGCATTACGTTCTCCAGTTATGCCCTGGCTACACTGCTCTCTCAAAGCCTTTCAGTGCCGAGGTCTCTGCCACAACAGTGGTCTCCTCCTCGGCTACCACCTTTCAGTTTGCTCTGACCATGGAAGACAATGCCATTTGGCAGCATAAAGTGATCCTTGGCTCACAGTACTTGGCAAACCAACCCTGGAACTGATTAGCCTTTAACTTCACTTATCTGCTTAACAGCCCAGCCCTCTGAAGTCAGAGATTGGCGCTGGTGCCAGCACACTGGGGCCGGTGACACTGTATGGGCTCATAGCTAGTCTGTATCCACAAGATTTCCTTAGGGCTCTACGGAAAGCACCTCAGGAAGGCTGAAGAAGGAATGGCTTATTTTCTGATGTGCAGGGAACTAAGCTTGCCAATACCCAAAGGCAAGAGAGGTTTCTGAAGCCCTATATGATGAAACAAAGGCCTGGCAACGTTGAAATAGCCAAGGGTATCCTGTAATGGCCTATAACAAGTTCCCAGTTAAAAGTTAAACATATCCTGAGTGCCCTAATTTAATATCTTAGACTTCAGGAGACAGTGTTCATGCAGAATGGGTGGTTTTCAGAGTGTCCTTCACTAATCCCCCTTAGGTTAGCCCTACCCTTTAAGGCACTTCCATCCCTTTTCCAGCCTGCCTGTTCCAAGCCTGGAGTTGTGTGGGTTGGCGATTTTGCTCAGTTGATCACTGCAGAAAAACCAAAAAGCTTTTGAAAACTTCCAGATTAAAAGAGGTAATTGTGTCAGAACTGAGAAAGAGGGCATTGCCAGACTCCTGTCATTGAGGGGAGCAAGAGCAGGACAGGGGAGGAGGGGACAGGGGACGTGGAGAGAGAGCACAATGGCAGTCAGCGGCGAGTCCTCGTGTGGAGCAAGACAGTCTCCTGGCAACGTGTGGCAATCAGTGGACGGAGCAAAAGGAGCCTGAACGAGGCGCCAGGGTCCATTTCAAGTGTTTTGGAGAAATTTGCTATGCACTTATTGCAGACCTGCCTAGTTTATTACTAACCTTTTCTTCTGCTGTAATCCTGGCTGCTACAGCAGTGAAGTGTATGTAGGGCACAGATCTGCCCATGGAAGAGCTGGGCAGTGCTTTTGCTTGGCCCTCTTCCGGACCCATTCCCCGGCTGTGACATTTTGTTGCCAAGCATTTGGTTGCCATGCCAACTTTTCAGCATTAAATCATAATCTAAGCACAGCACAAGGCCAAAAACCTTCTCAGGTCTAGTTGTGTGAGCAGAATTGGCTGGACACTTCCGTGGCTTGTCAGCAACAGTCCAGGTGAAAACTTAGCAACAGGGAAATGACAGTTCCCTTTGGAAATGGGAGTGATGCCTGCAAGATTTCTGCCTTCCCAGCTCTGCCCCCTGTGTGAAACCAAGCCCTGTGTGTCCCTGACACTGTGCTCCTTGTCAGGGTTGAAGTATTCAAACAAGAAATACGCTGTTGATAAAGATGTCTACTAGGTTATTGCAATGTTGAAGTATGTTGAGTGCACAGTTCATGTGTATTTTCCTCCCACAACGGGTCAACAAAGAAGCACACAGTAATTGCTGAAGTGGCTCAAAATTAAGAATCTTAAAAGGCTGTGTTTTGCAGAGAAGAGATGGAGCCTGAGTTCCCTCTCCTGACCTTCCACACCACCTTCTGCTGTCAACCAGCTCAAAGAGGGGGCACAAAGCACTTGGGCTGCTCTGTGCTCCTCCTGTGCTGTAGTAAAGCCAAATGAATTTCCCTGGCATGATCTGGCACGGTGGAAAGCAATGGGGAATCTGGCCCTTGTGCTGCAGAGAATAATGAACTTTTCTTTTGCTCTCTTGTCTGAAATGTCATCTTAGATATCAATAGAGATCGGGAGAAGGAAAAGGACTGATGAATATGTAGGACAGAACGGTTAAATGAGCGCATGTCAGATGTTACCCCTCCGACCCAGACAAATTTTTGTGCCTCTGGTATAAAGGACTATACAAAGCATAAGATACATGAGTCAGGGACAGACCTGTTAAAGACAGATACTCGGGGAAGCCCAATATTTAAGGTCAAATACAAACTGATAACTCCTGGACCTGGCCCTCTGCCTTGGGTCAATGGATTCATGCCATGTTTACAATGAACACTGTGCTTGCTCTCACTTTCCAGCTCTGTTCAAGAATATTCTAGCAACTGCTGCATTGAACACTGAGCTGTGTTCCAGGCCTCAAGGGAAAGGGAGCCTAACACTGTGTCTTTTCTTAATGGCAGCTTTTATTTAAAATACTGGTAAATGAAAGGGTTCACTTTGCCCCCATGAGGGACATAATCCAGAGCTGTGCAAAATGCAAGATCCTCTGAAGGACATATTTCCCACACTAGTAGATGACACTGGAGCAGTTGTGTATTTTTTTTTAAAGACAAACAGTGTGTCAGTTTACAGGAGCTCTGGTGAACCAAGATCTGTAGTACTGGCCGCTATACCAACCCAGAATAAAGACAGTGTTCTGAGTGTCTAAATTTGGTTTGGTTTTGATTCTAAAAATACCAATTCAAAGGTTCCAAAGATGTTCCCACTTAAAAACGTATGTCCTTAAAGAAAGCGCTAATTATGTGGTGGATTTTGACTGTAAAGGCACATGTTGGGAAGCTCTGATGCTCTCTAGATAAGTATAGTTCAGTAGCTTGGACGTGGTTTGTTCCTTTCAGAAACAGAAACACTCTAGTGAAGCATAAGTAGTAAAAGGTTCTGGTAGTTTGATCATAATTGGAAGTGAAAGCTCACATGCTAGTTGTACATGTATTTTTATCTCCCTCAGCTTTAATCTGTGATGTACAAAGGCTTTCAAGTAAAACAGTCATTTCTGTTTGACTCTGTATTCCACCTGTATTTTTATACTGTTAATCTTGACATATTTCAGTAAATACTGAATTATTAATGTATTGGATGTACTTTAATGAGGTACATAGAGCTTTTTATTACATGAATTAAAGGGGACTTTTGACTTCAAATGCTTTAAACCTCTAATGCTTGTTTCTTTTCTCACGACTAACTTTCTGTGTTAATACACCAATAGGAAAATCATAGTTACTGTGGTAAAAAGAACATGGCAAAAAGGCTCAGAAATGTGGCTGATGCTCACCTTCGGGGCTCAGAAGAGTAGCAGAGGGAGAAAAAAGCTGAATTTTATTAATGTTGTCCGACCAACGTCTTCAATGACTGTACTCTGAAACGTTGATACTGGCAGTACATGAATGCCAGCCCCTGGAAGAGACCACTTGGAGTTTTGCCACAGCCTCTGGCATAGCCAAGTCAGATTTTGGCAAGGGGTGACTTTTCAGGACAAGGTTTCCTACTAGCCCTCTTTGATTACTTTTCAGTTCTCGTGCAACATAATACAGTACTGAAAATATAGTGAGAAATCAAGAAAATACCTGTAACGTGGCGTGGAGTCCCCACTGCCTGGGCTGGGTGTGCACACTGGAGATCACATCTCACAGGTCACCTGCACTCTTCCTCATTTTCTGGCATCCAGGAGACAGCTGGTGCAGCCCCTAAAGCCAGAGAGCAGCCTGGGTTAGTCAGCCCTGCTTTGCTGGAGGGAAGCATTTCTAGGCAATGTGCTGGGCAAACACACAGTGATGAGCTGAGACTGTGCAGAGCTCCCCAGCTAAAGCAGCACACGGGAAGTACTCAGTTCCTTGGATTCCTGACTGGTCAGGGGCTCCCTCACCTTCAGAGCAGTGTCCTTCCTCCTAGTCAGCACTGCTTCCTTGAGGCAGGGGTCCCCTGGACTTAAAAAGAAATGCTGCAATACAGAGGTAGAGACTGTGGAGAGGGAGGTGCAGGGGGTTTCTTACTGTGTAAAAATAAAAGCCACCAAGAAAAAATTCCATCCGAGTTAAAAAGGAAGTGAGAGGGAGATCTTTTTGCAGCAGCTCTGTTGTTCTGTTTTGCAGAGATGCTGGCATGATTACACAAGTGTAAGGAGGATCAAAGAGGCAGTCTTGCAGATGACAGCAGCTCTTGCCAAATCCTACTTCTTCATTGCCTTTGCTTCAGGGAATTCTGACAGCCGTGCTAAAGCTTTCTACTTATCAGGTGGTAGGTTAAAGGAAAACTTGTCTTGCAGGCTTCACATTGTAAATGCAAGTGCTTTCTTTGCATGTGCAGTATGGTGTCTGCCTTAAAGATTATAAACTATTATACACCTGATTACAGGGACAGCTTAAATGGATATTCCTGGAGGATTAGTGCTCCTGGACATGGGACCTTCAGGAGAAACAACATGACAAGTGAGAGGCTACAGCAAGCAGAACTACCCTGGTGGATTGGGCTATTTGAATGGTTGGTCACTGATAGTCCATCATCAAAACTAGCTTCAAGACAAACTCCCAAATGTTGTGGGGCCAGAGCCAGGCAGAACTGGCACGAGCTTTAGCTAGAAGTTACCATAATCCTCACTGTGTGCATCGAAGCATGAACAGAAAGGCCGTGTCAGTAAGGAATCATGGCTAACGTGGATATCTGTACCTTGGTGAGCAGAGGAGATGACTTCAACTGGTTAGCTTCCCCTCCTGAAATGGGTGGGAAGGCCTCGGTCATACAGGCCCTGGAGCTGAGCAGCAGTGCTACGCCCTGCATTGCTAACAGGGGGTCTGTTACCAGTTGGAGGGAGGGGGTTTTGCTGCAGCATCAGCTGGTATGGAACAGTTGGGCTACGTGGGGATGACTTTTTTTGTCAGGCAACTTGGCTGCAGAAGGACTGTCTCTAGTTGGCTACAAAGTGCTCATTGTACACTAAGCTCCAGAAGGCTGTTTTGGAAAGCAGCTGTTGAAATGTGCACCCATTTCTTTCTGTGTGCCTCCCCCTGTGTAGTAGCAGCTGTCCCTAAGGCTGTCACCAGGCACCGGACACAACCAGACCACAGAGCGCTGAACAGGGGCAACTTCCAGGGCAGGAACAGAAACACTGGAAACCACCAACGGACTCTCAGTAACACTCACTTAGCAAGGAGGAAGCTACCCTTGGGCAAGGCTCTGTCAGCAGAGCCAGGATCAAAGCCTGGTTTCCAGCCCTTGCAAAATGCTGTGTGTGCTTGACCTGGTTGATCCAGATGGGAGTAGGCCTGGTAGCACTGCTGATCTAGGCTCTGGCTGAGTCAGATGTGGAGCAGGCTGCACCTTTATTATGTGAACTAGTACCAGTGGACAGGTAATAGTTCAAAGGTAAGGCACACAAGGCTTCGTTCCAGTCTGGCACAGAAGCAGTAAACTGCAAACCCAAGCAAGTTGTCAGTGATTGCACGGGATATGTAACCTGTCAGACCCTCTAACAGCAGCTGCCGCTTCCAGGATAGGTGGGGTGGTGACAAAGTAATTAAATCTGCAGGGAAGGAGTGGGAGAGCCCTGGGAAAAGGGACGGCCTGGACAATGCAAAATAACCTAAAACTAATATGCTTGCTCTTGAGCTAAGGTAAAGGAGGAAGGAGGGAGAGGTTGGACTGGCCAGATAAAGGGGAAGTATGGGGCTGGCTGAGCACTGTTTTCTAAAACCATACTTGCACCCTCATTTTCACTCGTAGAAGAAAGGAGGAATTGAAGCTGCTCACCATCTTCAGTGTTTTCTCTAGACTACAAGGTAAGTCCCAAGGGAACCTCAGAAGCCCATCCCGTTTCTTCTCCTACCCCAGAGCAGGATCAACTACACCTGTTTGTCCAGTCTGTTCTGAAAACCTCACTGTGCTGGAAATGTCACCATCTCCCCAGGCCACTCATTCAATGCTTAATTATCCTTCCAGCTACAAAATTTGACCATGATGTTTAACCTAAATTTCATTTGGTATAATTTATGTACCCCTTTATCTGCCCTGATTAAAGGGAACATGGCTGCACAGACTGTCCCCTTCTCATTTGCTTTTTTTTATCAAGAACAGGCTATGCACTGACTATCTTCTCTTTTCTGGGCTAAACCACTCCTTCCACTTAATATTTACTCACAAGCCATGTGGTTTCCAGACATCTGGTGGTTGTCACTGACATCCTCTTTGTCTGGAAGTGCAGTACACCACTCAGACACCAACTCCTGTGGATGTGGAATGGAATGGAAGGGTTACTTCAAACCTCTTGGATCCTCTATTCACGTTTTCAAGCCACACTTAAATTCAATTTTATTCTTCTGTAATACAAGCAGCCCTCCGGGCCAGTGTCAGGTGTTAGATGCATGCTATCTATCAGGTTTTAGAGGCAAGATCTCTAACCTTCTTTTTCCCCATTAAAAGTATCACCAGATTTCTGAGGAAATATTTGACAGCACTGAGGTAGGAAAATACCTCTCTGGAAACTTGCAAAATACATTTTTCCATCTGGACAGTGAATTATTAATAACTAGAGTTTTCTAGCAGTTTTTGCACAACCAATAAAATATTTTCCCAGATACCATTTCTTTTGCTTGTTTAGAACACAAGACAGCCAAAGCCGGGCTGGAAAGAGAATGCTGCCCTGTCCTCACTTATCTGTACCCTCTCTATGGAGTTCCCAGGATATGATTCATTGCAGCTGCTGCTTTCCAGGCAGTGCTGTGCTGGCTGACCCTCACGTGCCTACAGACTCCGGCCCGTGAGGATTTTCTTGAGGTGCAGCAGCAGGAAAGCAATTGTTTGGGGAACTGTGGCTCTCTTAGCTATTCATATCCCAAACAAACCTTATGGCAATACTTTAGGGGTAGGAAAAGGTATTAACTGGAAATGCTGTTGTGCAATGGAGGTATGAGCTCTCTTTTTAAAGGTGGGTTGTTATACTGCAGTGCAGCAGAGCAGCCCAGCCTGCTCTTCCTTCTCTAGGGATGTGCCTTAGTGCAGATGTGTTAGCACTCCTTACTGGACTCCAATACTAGTATCATTATTTCTCCTGAGCTTAAAACAAAACCACTGTATGACTGCCCAAACTAAATGAGAAGATGTCACTTTGCAGCATTTCTCAGCTGCTGGATCTGAGACCCGTTTCCTTTCATGGTTGCTGAGTAATGGGTTCAGCATTTCACAGAATCCTTGGAGTTTTTCTTAGCCAGTGTCTCAGGCTTCTCTCAAAATGAGTTTCTCTCTCCCAGCAGGCAGTCAGTGAGAAAGAAGACCTTATGTGACTGGTGAAGTAGAGCCCCATGCCAGTCAGCCTGTAGTGAAACGAGGCCACTCCTGAAATACTTACATAACACTTGCTAAAGAAGTCACCAGAGTATAGTAAATTTAACCATCTATTGGTTGTAACATTTCTGCTCTACTACAGCCATGAATGCAGAAAATGCTGTCCATCCCTTGGGAACACTTGAGCATCCTAAATTACTTGGCTGAGGCTGGGCTCAGAGCTGAGTTACTGCTCTGTGACATTGCTCCTGGCTTTCCCACAGTTGCTTCCAGATGTCCCTTGAAGAGAAGGATTTTGATTCCATTTCCAAGCTGACAGGCAGCTGGGGTGGTCAAAACCCTATCATGTTCATTATCCACAGTGGGAGTTTCACACTGTGCTTTACTGAATAGTTTCTCAAAAAGCCTATTTTAGTCAGGCAGTTATGTTAGAAGATTTGAAATGCAGTCCTAGTCTTAAAAGAGACTGATTTTAAAAAAAGGAGGGAACCCCCCCATGAGGAATCACTGTTGAGCAGTTCCCAGTCTGTCTCCCTCCAGCAAAGCCCAGCAGCTGACAAACAGAAAATTTTCTTTTTTTTTTTAAACTGTCAGGTTTGAAATGTGGGAGCTGACATTTCAGCTATGTTTGCTCACACACATCCTGAACAGAACAAAAAAGTCTTTCTGAATTAATTAGCATCTCTCACAGGTGAGATGGCAGTGCAATAATATTCTGCATGCTGTGAGTAACAGCACCAGAAGCCATGCCTTGACAAAGGGAGATGAAAAAAAGTCTGAGTCCTGTTACTGTGTTTGCACTGCAGCTCCAAGAGCAGTAGGAAAGCAGAAGACTCTCCTTTTGATTATTCAGTAGTTCTGAACATCCACAGCAAGGAAACAGAAATAAACGTAACTTCATATATGGACTCACTCTGCAGGTGAAGCTTCCATTCAAAGTTGCAGAGAGAATTTAGGAAATTATTTTGTTTGGAAGCAGGTGTTAGACTGAAGCTAAAGTTGTGGCCTAAACAGTTTTTTAACGAGTTGTGTACATTACAATGTGACATGAACAGCTCCTGTGTTTCTGACTGGGACTAAACTCTTTTGCCTCCCACATGTTGTAGTTCTGGGATTTGTTTCTGATAAAGTAGTTGCTCTAACCTAAAACTTGTTTCCAAAACAGTACACCATGTGCAAACTGCGTTAAGATGGGAATCTGATTGCCTGCTCTGGACTTGCTATAAAACAAAATTTCCCCATGGAAATGGTGTCTGGTTCATTTTAACACTTTTATTTTCAGCAGTGTGGACTTGATTACTGATGTGGGTGAAATGTATTAAGTGTTTCTGGAGATGTTTCTTTCTGACAGGTCAGTGGAAAAGCCTCAAAGAAAATGAATCTGGCCTTATTTCTTTCAATGTCTTTAAGCTAAGGCAGGAACTAAAAGTTTTTCTTCTTGTGAAAAGCTATAAAACAACTGTGAATCCTTGCAGGGGATCAAACTCTGGAACAAGACCATTCCTTAGAAAAGAGACTTTAATTGCATGTCATCAGTTGGTCTTTGCAGCACTGCTCTAGCTGACCTTCAGTTTATCTTCTGTCCAAATGTGACACATTGATGTGTCCTGCTTGGCCCCACATTTACATTTGCATGTGTTCTATATGAAGGAGCTGTTTCTTTTCTCCCTCCCCCTTCCTTCAGTGTTTAAGCTTTTTGAGTCATCTGCTTCCTGTCCAAAACTCCCAGAGCAAACTTTTGCACCGCACTCTAACACAAACAGGTATCTGAAAGTTCTGTGGCTCTGCTGCCTTCCCAAGTGTTACAGCTCTGAGTGCACAGAACTTCCAAATTAGCCGATCAGATGGAGCGTTGCTATTTTTCAACTGTTTTTGCTGTGTGTCAAGTCTTGACACTGAGCCAGTCTGAACTGGCAGCAGATCTCTGGAATAAGCCATGGGGAAAGCTGCAAAACACAGTCATTTATCTTTGAAACAAAAGCCCTGAAGATGGAATGTCTGATTCTCTTCTCGTTTGGACTGGTGTAAAGCAGGCACAACTCCTCTGAAACTGAGAGCAGAACTGCAGGAGGAAATAACTTAGCTCCTGCACTGTATGCTCCAGCACTACTGAAACAGCAGCTTTGTATGACAGAAACATCTACTACTTCACTGGGTGAGCGGGGGCACAGGGAAAAACAAAAACCTAGCATCCCTTGGAAAGCTTTTTCAGATCAGCTTGGGTTTTTTAAGGTGTATGCTTCCTACACTGCTGGTGTAACCCCGTGGTCACTGAGAGCCTCTCTACGTTTCCAGTGGTGACACTGGCAGAGTTTGGCCAATGCAATTCCATTCCCTTGATAGCAGGATTTCTTGTCTTAAAAAGCAACAAAAGCCAATAATTTGCAGAGTGCTGTTCTGTACTTTTTGCAAATGAGCTTGGCTCAGCTTTTCCCCCCTTCTGCCCCAGCAGCAATGCAGAGCAGCTACTGAGTTAGCAATGTTTTGCTGGCTCACTGCTGGTGTGAGATCAGCCCGGGTGCTAAAAACTTTCCTGTGTTCAGAAGGGCTATTTTGAAACAATCTGATCATGGCTGCCAGGACGTACAATGCGGAAGTGAGAAAATGCTGAGGAAGTAAAATGAGCTGCTGAATGACACAGATCTCCTCAGATCTTAAAGGGAAACTCCAAGGTTTCAAAAGAGCTGTTTTGAGCAGCTGATGACTCAGAATAACACCTGTGAAATACAAGTCATCTAATACAGGCTGATACAGGGATGGAACCTATAGTTATTCAACTCGTTGTCAGGCACAACTCCCACTGCAGTCAGCAAGTGGGACTCCAGAGACACGTATCGCTTTCACTTGACACAGAGGCAGTCACACAGGGATCTTTTCTAGTGTCACCCAGCGAATAAGCAGCAGAGAGGCAGGGCTGTGTGTCAGGGATGGGAGTGCAGCACCCGCTGCTTGCAGATGTACAGCCTGAGCTTGAGCACATGATGCTGGCTGGTCTGCAGTATGGGTTAGTTTCAGCTTTGGTGGTCACTTTGTTATGTAAGAAATGTAACTTTTCCCTGTGTGTTTATACACACGTGTGTGTTTATATACACACACAAATAAACGGAGTACCAGAGGAAAGGAAAAAAACCCCAACGCAGTTTAAGACAAATTAACACATAACCCAATTTTCAGTTCAAATATATCCCATATGTTAAATATATCAAATGTTAACGAACAGTCTTAAAGGAACACTTGATTTTTGGGGGCTTTATGTCTATTTTCTGGCTAGAGTTAAGCAATACGGGTGAACTCTGGTGAGAAAGCTGTATGATGCATTTGAACAGAGAAGCACTTAAAAATCTTCCCCGTTTGTGTGCCTGGAAGGGACCTGAGCCATGTTTATAGTTTGTTCTGAGGTGCTGTGGCCTGTGCTAAAGCCTGTATGGCCATAGCACCATTTTAGCAAGGTTGCTTTGTTGAGCAGATAGGAACTGATATAACACAAAGCCCAACCAGTAACAGACCAGCTATGCTCTCCAGTGGACACTTGTCTTGCTCATCTCCAGCAGGAAGAAACTGTGGGTCTTTTTCCAGTCTTGAACAAATTTTTTTATTTATGGTATGAAAATAATAAGTAAGCTGCACATTTTTCCTTTTGACACATGAAGGCAAAAATAATTCTGCTTTATATTAGTAGGCCAAGATGGTAATATGCTTCTATTGTCTGGGCTCATTTTGAGTTTAGGTTAAAGAAATTTCTTTGCACTGTGTTGAGTGTAAAACTGTATTATGGACTTATCTCTGTTCCCATTACAGTGTCAATACAGGCTGAGAGTAATTTTGGCCATGTCTAGACAGTGGTGCAAGACATCATGTTGGCATGTGCCACAACAACCTTCCATTTGAAAACAAGGTCAGTGAGTGCTGCTGGCATTGCTACATATAATTATTATCTGAAAGCTGTCAGCGATATCAACAGACAGAATTTTTTTTATATAAAGTGAGGATGTAATTTAAGCAGCTGTTTATTTGTTTTACTTGGTACCCCTTCCAAGGAAAAAAGCAAAAACTGTTTTCTCTTACTCTGCAATGTGACTAGAAGATCACTTCCGTGCCAGAAGGGCAAATGAGCGCTATCACAGACAAGAGAAAATAGAGTATGTTTTCTTTAAGAAATATCTGGCATGTTAAACAGAAAAACCTCTGTTTGAAAATCTGGCAGCTCACCTTAAGGCATCTTAAAACATGCGAGCGAGCACACTAGCAACTTCCTGTTGCTGGCAGAGCTGTCTAAGTGTACCCTGACAGTATGGAGACATAATGCAAAGCCCATCTGGAAAGCATGCAACAGCCTCTTCAGAAAACACTTTGCCTTGGAACAAATCACATCCTACTGCTCTCAAAAAGCAGAGGCCTACGAGACCAAACTGTCTTCAGAGATTCTGTACCCGTGGCAAGAGATGGGAGATCATTTCTCCTACTAAAACCACACAACCCCTCTCTATACTTGCAGGTCTCGTGGTGGTGAAGTAAACTGATGCATGAAATACTTTTCTTCCGTGTAGGCAGCAGATCACTGACCCGTCAGTCTCACGTCTCTGCAGAAGCACGAGGAGCACCTACCTGCATCTCCTCACTGTGAGTCCCGTGCACAGTCACTACACTGCGCTTTTCTGCCTTAAATTTCCCATGTAGAAAGTGGGTGAATATGGAAGTCTTGCCTCTGCAGCCAGTGTTTTTCACAGAACAAAAGTCTAGTGCTTGTGAGCATGAAAAGAGTATGGCCTGAAAAGAGCCCGCAAATAACAATTTTTTTTTTCCCAATGCAGTCCTGTCAGAGAATTTGTGATCAAGGGAGGAACTGAAAGCACTCCCTGAAGGAACAGAAACACTGTGACATATGAAAGATCCTTTCAGGAACAGTTACCGCACTGTAGACGTGCAGAGCAGCATTCCCTACGTTTGACAGCTACTCTGCATTTATAACCCTAGCAAAAAATCTTCTGCTGTATTATACTGGTTTTTGGTAACTTCCTTATCAGAATGTTTGTTTTAGTCATGACTGCTGGTCCTTGATGAGACCGAATTCTGAGTTACTTTCAGGGAAGCAGAAAGTGAAGGTGATGCAGTGCTGGGCCTCAGCCAAGCTTCCTTTGTGAGGTCTGTAGTGCTGCTGCAGTTCTGCAACAAGGTGTTCATGCTGATTTGAACCTTGTGGGATAATTTTAACTGGCTTAGGGAGTTATTAACCAATGGCAAATACAAAAAGGCACCATGCTAGACTGACTTCTCTTACCAGACAAAGTCTTTGTAGAATCCCTCTTAGCACTGCTGCTGGATCTGATACATTGGAAAATCACTGTCCAAATCCTGTGGCTTTGGCTTCTAAGGTGCACCTCAGTTTGCTTCTGCTGCTGCTATCTGCAAAATTAAAGGGAAGTGCAGATTAAGACCAGAGAAGCAAGAGGGAGAGTCAAGACAAAGGGGTGAAAGCAGAAGGGAAAGTGCAAAATCTATGAGAGAGCTAAGGAAGAACAGTAACATGTGAACAACTAAAGAGAAGGATGACCTAGGAAAGGGCTGGATCAAGAGTTATTCAAGAAGGTATAGCTGAGAAAGAACAATGGAGGAGGTAGTGATAATTGATGGGGTTTTCTCCTTGGAATGTTTCTGTGATGAGTTATCCTAAATATTCTCATAAAGGGAGACAGGAAGGGAGCAAGAGGAAGTGGTTTCCTTAGGAAGATGGGAGCTTCCCTTTGCTGTTGCCTTTATGCACTTCTGACCTCCCATTTCTTCCCCACTCCCCATTTTTAGTGTCCTAATGATTACCATACTGCTTGCCCTACCACTGAGCGATTTCACCCTCCTCCTCAATGCTACAGGGCATTTTTCCCTTCTAGGCAAAACCATCCTGTCTGTGCTTGTAATTGTGTATGTGTTGTTATGGACAAGGGTCTTTTCATTCCAAGATTCTGTGAGTTATTTTGGCCAAGCAGACTGAATGAAGCACTTATTGCTTTCCCTCTAACGCAGTTTTCTTTTACAGGACACTCCATTTTAAAAAAGCTGAGATGAAACAGCCCAGGAAATGTCGGACCAAAATATTACAGAAGAGATTGCTTGTCACAGCATATAAAACATTACATGATGCTGTCTCGTGTGGGACGCTGATACTCTTGCTGGCTCTGAGGTAGATGAGGATCAAGAGACACAAGCATTAAAACACACTTAAAATAAACCAAATGTGTTTCAATGAAAAGGCAGCATGGAAAGAACCCAGTTCTGGAAAGGAGTGCAGAGAACGGTTTGGTGCACCTCTTTGGGAATGAACAACTTATTTGTGTACATTTGTTCAAGCCTTTGAAATCAGATTATTTGGGGAAGTATCTATTTAGAGAGATCTGTGATGGCTAACTAAACTCACTTCTTAATGATTTCTGGGATCTTGTGGTGTAGCATACACACTGCCTTTCTCATGGAAACTTTATACAGCAACAGAGGCATCGCAAAGTAGCGGAGCAACACAACTCACTGGGAGTTACAGACTAAAAGGAGAAAGGGTTGGTCTTCTGCCTCCTCCCAGCCTGCATTGTGTCCAGCTGGAGTATCTCATCTGTACAGGGCATGAGCCAGTCACTCAGTCTGTCCCTTTCTATGTGCCCTGCTGGAAGTGTGCTGCATTCAGTGCCGGGGCTTCTTCCACAGGCAACTGGAGCAGAGTGACTTGGGCACAGTGGCTGGACACAGGCTCGAGGGTTAGGCTGGAACCTGCTATTGCTGCACCGTCAACCTCTTTAAAAAAACGGTGCTGGTGAAAATCAACGCAGGTGAAGAATTACCCACGGGCGTGTTTTGCAATGTTGTTGCTCCCTCTCCACCCAAGCTGGACCGAGGGAATCATGCTCAGGCTTGCATCAGCAGGCGGTGTCTCAGCAGTGCAACTACAGCACTGCTTTCCCACACGGAGTTCACTGACAAGTCAGGCAGAAAGATGTGCCTCAGGAGTCACAACTGGAAGCAGGACTCGTATGTTAGTATCAAATTTGGAAATAACCAGGCAGATACACTGCTGGTGCAAACATCCACAGCTGTACTCTACAGCCTCGTGCTGGTCTATGGCACAGCATGGATTTAAGCAACTTCATCAGAGTTAGGTTGGAAAGGAACTCCTCCTATTTGAATGACTTAGAGCTAATGTACTACTTGTGGAAACCTGAGCATTTTGTACTTCCTATATTTGGGGAATAACAAGAAAGAGAACCTGATTTTTTCAACCTCAATGTTTATGGATGTCTGATATTTTCTTCGCCATTTGCACTGTGGAGAAAAACTGTTTTTGAAGATACTAAGAATCCTTCAGTTTGCAAACAGTAGAGTCTCCATATATTTAGTGTGTGCACAAAATTTATGTCTGCAAATTGAAAGCATAAATTTATATAAACAGAAACCTCACAGTAGCATAAAAGGCAAATAAAGCCTAATAATTTAAATGGGAAACAAATGAAGAAAATATTTTCCAACTTCATCCAGCTCTGCCCAATTGGTAAGCACTAACAAAGGTTGACTTTTGTTTTTGGAAGAGATGCCTGCTGGGGAATGAAGAAAACACTGTGTTGTGGGAAGGATAAACCAAGACAGCTGTTTAAATTGCTTACTGTAGTATTAAGCTGTTCTTTGTACTTTTGTTTCATTGTTTGTGCCTTTTTTTTCTGTAGTTGCCTAACATGGTGTATGAGGACACAAAAAATGGCTGGAATTATATTTGTGAACATGGCTTAATTCTCCACTGGAGCAAGCAGTGGAAGAAGAGAAGAAGTTTGAGATGCGCTGTCTGGTTTAATCATTGCAAGCCTGGCTGGGCAAAGGGAGCTTTGCTTGTTACTAGGATAGCAGTCATGGAAACAAAAACCAGCCTAACAGAAGCGAGCTTGTGCATCGATGCTGGCGGAGAGAGACACCAGAGACATCAATCTTCTTTGTTCAAAGTAGAAATGGTTCACAGGAGGTCAAGTAGTAATTTCTGTCTTAAAATAATGTTGCACATTTGCCTGCCTTATGCAGCCTTGAAACCCTCTTTTAACTTTCTATCAATTAAAAGCAGACACTTAGACAAGCTATTGTTGAGCTAAGTGATAGAATAAAGGTCATGGAGTTTCAGGGTAAGGATGGCTCAAGCTCCACATCTCCTGAAAGGCCAAAAAAAGAGAATTGACTCATTACAGATATTTTCTCTGGGAATTACAACAGTCAACAGTGAAATTCCCACTGGGTCCTGCAACAATAATATAATTATAGTTGCCACCTAGAGAGGGAAAGCCTAAGAAATGATAATGCCAAGTTGAGTCTGCCACCTTAAGCCTGTTCTTTTGTGCATTACTGAGTCTATGATAACGTGACACATTGTTTCTCCTTTAGAATATACTGGGCAATTTATTCTACATTCTTAGATATGCTGTGTGTTCTGCACTTCAAAGAACATCAAGCCGTTCTTTATCTACTTCATCAATGACAGGCAAGTTTGTATCCTGCTTTTAATGATGTGGCACATGCATTTTTCCAGAGAAATGTGCCTTCCAAAGCACATTTGGGGAGGAACTGCAGTGCCCAGCTCAGCAGAACATTCGTGCTCCCATCAGACCAGGGTTACTGTGGTGCTTGTTCATCAGGCTGGCACTCCTTGTACCTCTTGGGCTGCTGTCAGTGGTGAGCAGCGACGGAGCTTCTGACTCCCCAAACCACATTTACTGGACATATTTGGACCCAAGTTGTGCAACTTAAGCCTCATTTCAGATAAGCAATTATTTCATTTGATAATAGAATGTAGCTCTGAACCCCAGAGACATTGCAGAGAAAAAGAGAAGCTGTGCTGCACTTAGCTGGCCTCAATTGTTTTCTGTCATACAGGGTTTTTAACTGCATCCTGATAGTGACTTCTGCCCTGAGCATGCACACATGTTCCCATGGATATGGAAATATTTGCACTCATGACTTGTTCTCCCCTTTCTCAAAGAGCTGACTTAGTATCATTGAATAAATGGCAACTTAGCCACTCACACCTAATTTTCCATTATACAAGAGTTCCATAGCACTAAAAAAAAGAATTTGCTTCTTCCCCTCCGCAAAAAGAGGCAGCTTGCAAATCTAAAATGTAGGAAACATCCCACTTTAGTCATTCAGGCTTCATAAACAGGTTCTGCAAGAATAAAGGCACGGATCCCATTTTTGTAGGTGACTCAGAAGTCATAGCATGAAGCTGTGACTTTGGCCACAGAGTTGTTTAAAGAAGTGCCTCATAACGTGGCTGACACTGGTGCCTTCAGTAGCCAGCCTACGCTAAGACCGTCAGGCTCTGCATTCCTCGGGACTGAAAGCATTTTATGTATAAAGCAGAGTGTTCACATATGGAACTAGAATCTTTTTAGAAGCAGTTAAGTCTGGCAGAAGCCCATCTAGAGATTTTGGTACCTTATCTAAGGAATTACATATTCCACGCCGAATATATACTACAAAAGGATGTATTTAAGCCTAGATGCGACTGTCAGTAAGCACCCCTTGGTGACAGCGACAAGCAGGAGGAAATGCAGGAAGGCTCTGCTTTCCTAGGTCACAGCCAAGGTTTTTTATTTCCAGATAACTCCAGAGTTATTAACTGAAAACTAACTGTCTGGCTTCATAATGATAGTTGGGCTTGAAGCTTCTGGAAATGACACTTACTGAATCAATGAATTCAAACTAAATGAAGCACACTGGACAATTTTTCTCATTTCTCAAACCGTATCGAACAGGAGAAAGCTAAGAAAACCATAACACCATTTCCCTTGAGAGAAGATAAATCCCCCCAACAGGTCTTGCTTTTAAATAAATGGACTATTTAAAAAAAAAAAAAATGTTTACATCTTAACACTGCTTAAAAATTCCAGCACAGGCAGATATGTGTTCTGCAGACAGATGAGCTGTTTAGGTAAATCAGGATATTTATACAGTGATATTAGGATATATTGCTATATGAGGCATTAGTTTGGTAACTGACACTGACTCATCCAGACTTTGGAAGTGAACCACACCAGCTGCTAAAAAGGAAAAAGTATACAATAGATATAGAAATAATTGAAACACTTTTTCTGTCACCTGGAATGAAGCACTAAAGTTAACAGTGCTCATTAATGACTGAATAATTAATCAAGCTGCTTGAGGTAATTATGAGTCTTCTTGTTATCAAAATAGATGGCTCCTTTGCATGTACCTGAGCTATTAATCTCCATAACCTCAGTGGCAAAGGGTTCGACAGGTTAGTCCACTGTTTTATACATACATAACACTGTTTCTATGTATATTCATGTCTATCTGCTGTTGTATAGTTACATCCTTTTCCAGAAGCAGGTTAAACTGTCTGCTTTTGGATTTAATTAGCTACCTTATTTTTTGAATACAAATACAGAGCATGCTAAATAAACAATTTAATCTTATTCTTTGTTTTATATACCAATATTGGGGTCATGGCCTTATCAACACTGCGCAGTCCAACCTTTACTAAATTTCCTCACAAAGGCTTTTCCTGGGGTATCATACAGCAACGCTAACAGATAGCAGCTATGGATAAGGCTGCCTCAGGTTTGAATATGGCACTTGGCAGGTTTTCTAAACATTTGAGTTTGATAAAAGGGCAGGATAGCAACAAATAAACATAAGTGCCCTGCTACACTTTGAATACACTCAGAGCTCCCAGGGAAGAGGGAGAAATGATCTCTTTGATCACAGATGAAGTACTTGAGCAAGAGTTTGAATACAGACTCTGCCTTGATTGATTTAATTAAATCAGTTCAGAAACTGCTTGAGCAGTGATGTAATTAAGCTCTCATCTGAACCGGTCCTGCTACGCTGGAGTGAACGTGAGCCTCCAGAATCCAATCACTGCAGGCAGTGGCAAATGTCTGAGGTATCAGCTGAGTGTAACACGTTTCCAGCACTGCCAGACACCACTGTCAAACCTGGGCTGGCACGGTGAATACCTGGGCTGTACCCAACCTCAGAAGAAAGAGCAAGCACAAGTCAAGAGTTTCCCCTTGCTCCCACGGGACAATCAGCTGTTCCAGGCTTCAGTCATTTCTCTCCTAATCTCCTCTCTGTACCGATGCCCCTTTGAAGGTGCACTTGTGTTGGGAGGCCTAGAGGGGAGCAGGAATCACTCATGAAGGATGCAGAGCCAGGCTCTGGTGGCTGCAGTCTGAAGTTCTCAAATGCTATGCCTTTTGGTTCTTTCTGCTCTTGTCAGAACCGTGTTTACATGGGCAGTGCCCAGGTTTTGTTCATGGCTCGTTGGATTGCTTTTACTCATCTCCTCTCAAGGACACTGCAAGTCTGAATTCATCACCCGTTGTTAAGACTAAAAGCATTACTATTATTTGTGACACTTTATTTAAACAGTAATGACTAGGTGTAGGCATTTCCTAGAGACTAATCAAAGGCTAGAAGGAAGTGATGGGCCAGGATCCTGCAGAGAAATTGTTATTGCAATTGTGAACCGAGAAAAAAATCAAGGAAAAAATGCAGAAATGGTTTTTTTTTTAAACTCTTTACACAGTTTTATTGGCACTGGAAAGCCAATGCATGCTCTGAAAAGAATGTATGTCTTGAAAGCTTGTCAGATTGTTTCAATCATCTTTCAATTTCCTAGCCAACTTAAAAAGTGAACTTGAGAAACACTTTACACTTTTGCTGGGTTTAGCTCACAGTCCCTTCTTCTGAATGTATCCTGTCACAAATCCTGATTTATGGTCCTATGCCCTTCTGCCACATGAGCAGTTTTTCCTTCTATCCCTGAATGCAGTTTTCATGTGTTCTGTAAGCTAACCTACAGCACTTTATTGACTTTGCAATAAAAATTGGAATGATTCCCTCAGCGTAGTCAACATTGGAAGGCCCACTACAACCAAGCAGGGATGAGCACGAGAGTAAATTAAAGCAGCCAGCACACCGTGGGCTGGAGCCATTGATCCTTAACATCTCTGCTACATGTCACATTAAGTTCCACTGAGTTTGTGTTTCCTTGTCCTCAATGCATAAAAGCACCGAGTTCAGTGAACATCCTCAGCTCCTCTATGTGTACCTACTAATTCAGCTTGAATTTTTGAGCAGACACTTGTCTGTTTAGACTTTAAAAAGAATCAAACAAAACACTGAAAAGTTTAAAGCTTCCACAACCTCTTTGATAAGGGTACTGTGTTTAATGGGTATTCTTCTATTGATTCCTTACCCTAATTATAGGAAAGGGTTTCCCACTGTCTAGTTTAAATTTTCTCTCCCAAAAATAAATTATTCTTGTCTTCCTAGTAGTAAACACTGAGAAACAGTGATCAACTTCTGGAACTTAACAGCCTTTGCACGGCAGGAAATTAACACAGCTCCGACATAGT
The DNA here is from genome assembly GCA_035041135.1 of Platyrinchus mystaceus. Classification (NCBI taxonomy): domain Eukaryota; kingdom Metazoa; phylum Chordata; class Aves; order Passeriformes; family Tyrannidae; genus Platyrinchus; species Platyrinchus mystaceus. The sequence continues at coordinate 458,949 of JAWWLV010000144.1, read as the reverse complement.
TCTTCCCCTAATAATCATCTCTGTTATCCAGGACAGAAAGTTATTCCCATCTCAGGCCTAAGACTCCTCTACCCTACCTAGCACGCACTTGAGCTGCAGAGTATGAGGTGACAGTCATTAGCACATGCAATAGCTCTGCCTTCGCCCCTTTGCACCGTGGAATAACACACAGCCTATTTCAGGAAAGGCTACTGCGAAACCAGGAACAATTAGCAGGATAGCCCTGCTCCTACTTACATCTGGCATAAACTTGCAGCACTTCCCTTTTCTCTGTCTTTGCTGCTGTTGTGGCACGTATCTTCAACTGTGCTGGTGGCAGGCAAAATCCTTCCCTCTCCTTAGCCTGGATGCAAATGCCACTGGCTAAACAACTCGCTGAAGTGTCTGTGATTTTTCTAACCGAACAAAACACAAATTAAGAGTTCATAGCTCCACAGCATTTGAAATATACTTTCAGCTAACAGCTTGTGAGTGGAAACAACCTGTCTGCAAAACCAAGCGATTTACAAACAGCAGATCTGGATTTATAGGTGAGCCTTTAAAGGTAGGAGTCTGCCAGCAACGACATCTGTAGTCAGTGTAGTTAAACCATTTCAGTGGTTTAATGGGCAGCAGCACAAGGACTGTTCACTTGTGACCCAAAAGACATTCTTTCTTCCCAAGCTCTCAGTTCCGGGGATATTTTTCCCCTCCCTTGAAGCTTATAAGACTATATAAAGAAGTAAGTATTTTTAGCATAAGCACTAATGACCAGGGATATTTTTGCAGTTCTCTAAGACTCAAAAAATACACAGGGAGAAAAAAGGCCATTGCTCATTTTATAGAACAACTCTTAACAGTAAAACCTATCTCTGCAAATAGGGCGAAAGAAAAAGATTTGAAATAAAATTATTCCTCAAACCTCGATGGCTGTGGCTTTTCCAAAACTTTTACTGCTAATTCACAAGTAATTCTGGGGTGTACCAACGCCTCAGAGGGTTTTTGGGGATGCTTGGATTTTTTTTCCACTATAGAGTAGTGTATTTACCTCTCATCGATACTTAAACAAAGGATGCTACAGTCTAATCTGTATGCTGCTGCAATGAAGATATTATGCAGGCTGTGCACTTGTGCTTGACCTTCACCTTTTGTCCTTTTAATCTCAATAGCAGTTGTAGAAGCAGCAGAGTAGTATTAGTGCTGGAATTAAGCATTTTAGTGTTCTTTTAACAAAGTTTAGCTTTCGGGACTGGGAACACTGTGCCACCAGCCAGATCTCTGTGTACTATCAGCAGGCCCTCTATAAACAGTGCATTAAGGTTTAAGAGTTGCTGAGAAAGGTCACGTGTTTTAGTCACATGTGTAACTTTTTCAAGGAAGAGAGCAACTTTCTAAGGCTTATACATTACACAAGTTGGGATGGTGGCCATCCTTCAAGAGGCTGCACAGAGCACACTTCGTTTCTATAAAAGAAACTCCTTAGATATTTTTAGGACCACAAAAGTTAGTTGTAAAAGAAAAGGGTGAAATTGGGCTTTGTTTCTAAGAGAGAATGAAATCAACTGGACTCCTGCTAGGCTGGGAATAACCAGGAACCTGGACAATGGAAGGCAGGGAAGAGTTCAACTGCAAGAGGCCCAGTACAGATCTAAGACTGCTCTTACAAAGCAAGCAGGAACATGTTACCCTATCAAACAAAGCCAGAGTCCTGGTCATCAGCACAAACACAGGAGACTGTTCTGTTCCAGAAAGGAAACAGATTATTATAAATGTAAAGCAATTTACCAGGTCAGATGCGAACAATTCTGAGCCTGTTACCCCCTCTTTCCTATTCCTTCCTCTCAGATTTCTACCAAGGACTCTTACAAACACATCTGCTTTTTGTTTTCCTCACTTTCCCCCACTGTTTTGAAGCGGCCAAGGGTTGTCATCTCAACAAGAAATTTGTATTTTGTTTGGTCTCAACACTGGCTGTGGTACAAGTGACCGAATCTCATGTTGCAATAAAAGACTCTTGACCTCAGTGTCAATGAGAGCTGCGCTGGGTGTCACCAAAGCTGATGTCAGCTATTTGCACCTTGACTATTTTCTCCAGCTGGCTCCTCAGTTTGTTTCCGTTTCAGCTTCGGAAATCTTTGGAAAGCTGCTTTCCACAGCTCCCTTTGTTTCTTCCCCGATTAGAATTAGCTGATAGAAACGGAATGAAAATGTGTCTGTGTTCCCAAGGTCAGTGCTGCTCAGACCTTCCGAGCCGGGGGAGCCTCCAGAGGATGCACTTGCTTTCTGCCCGATTTGTGCCATCCCTCTGCTCCACTGACTTCAGCCTTTTCCTTTGTTTTTTATTCCCCACACGTCAACATATTTTCCATGCCAACATGTTTCACAACATACCAAGCTCTTTCTGCTATTTTGTATATATAATTAAGCAAAGCAAAAAAGCCTTTCATTACTACTCCTGCCTCTGAGATGTGGAGCTGGGATATGACTTCATCCTAGAAAAAATGCAAAACCAAACCCAAACCAGTTGTCTCCTGGGGTTTTCTTAGCTTTTAGCTCATCACAAACATTTTGTGTGGTTTCAGTAACCGTGCCTAAAACAGACTCCATCAAGGTCAGCAGCAGAAAACTAAGACACAGTATTTTCTGAGATAGGGAGCTTGTATAGCCTACTTCAATGTGTAAAGTGATGTTTCTCACGGCTCTCATGGGACCAGAAGCAAAATAAACAATGAAGTGATAAGAGGGGAAAATTAAAAGAGCTTATTGGGCAAATCCAGTCTCTGGCAGTGCTTTGTTCACACTGACTGAATTATTAAAAAATAGAAAATAACCCTCACATACCCAAATAAGATGACAAAAATTTACTGCAATAATTCCTGACCTTGAGAGCCTCTACTACCAATTTCTTTTAAAGTTTTAATACATAAATAACATATTTCTATAAAAGTAGATTTTTTCCCTTTTGTTTCTAACACTCAACTTGGATAATCAGAAGGGAAGGAGTTTATCCAGAAGCACTAAGAGACATTTCCAAAACAACACCCACACAAAGGAAGTTGTCCACTTCTACTTTGCCTTAATAACTACTTTCTGTCAGGGATTTTAAACTTTTTTGCAGGAAGTTGTTTTATTCTCATGGGATTGATTTAAAACCAATTTATGTATTGTACACAGGAAAGAGTTATGAGTAGGAAGAGATGTAAGGAGAGAAATGCTTGAGAAACAGTAATCAAGGTACAGGCATCTGAACTATTCAGCAGTTTAAAGAGGATTAAACCATCACGTTTCCAACTACAAGCACATGTGAAATATTGGGTGTTTCATTTTTTAAGCAGTGTTCCCAGCTAGAGCTTTCCTCCACAAATCTGCAATGTATTTTGCAATGGAGCAGCCAATCCCTACATTAACTTTATATGTGGGGAAATAAAGTCACTGATGCACCCTCTGACACCAGCAATGACTCTCACAGTCTGGACACTGAGAGTACAGTCACTGCTGCTCTAAAAACCTGTCCAGGCCTGCTTTTGTGACACTAACTGGGACAGGAGCTTCAAGATGTGTGTTACGTGCTGAATAGAGACAGTAAGTGGAATCATTTATACACCATATAGCTCTGCCATTACACAACTATTAGAAAAGGAAAAACATGTCACTATTTTAGATGCCAGGCAGTGAAAGGAATGAAGAAGCCAAATGTCCCAATGCCGTGGGGGAGACATACACAGCACACGGCTGGGACTTTTTTGTTGTCTCTCCTATTTTCAAACAGTGAAAGTTCAGTGTTGACTCCACCGTCATAAAAAGCAGAAGCTGACCTTAGTTGCTGTTTGTTCTTTTAATAATGAAAGCTCAATATCTCCTATGATTTGCTGCCTCGTCAAGCTGAAGGTTTAAGAAGCAAAACATGACACAGACCACGATCCCCCGCTCCCCCGAATGATCACCGACACCCCGGCTTGAGCGCAGCCTCTGCACTATGATCCCCACTGCCTCCACCTTCTGTAGCTCATCTCTCCTTACCTCAGGATTCATCTTTCTGATCTTCTGGTGCCACTGCAATTTTCTGCAGATGATCTACTGTTTCACATAAACCTGAAAATAACTGTGCTTGTGGGTACTTTCAAGGTATTGCAATTTGCTTTCTGTTTGTTTTTCAAGCAGTGCAAAGGCCTTTCTGATCTTTTACCACACACATTCCAGATGCAGGACACAGGAGACTGAGGCATCCCTGCTCTACCTGAACCAAAGGAGAGTTTTCATCTCAAAAAGGAAGAATGAAGTTTACTTTGGGTTTCATACCTTCACTGAAAAAAAATCTCACAACTCTTCCTTTTTGGAAATGACCTTAGCTTCTAGAAATATCAAAGCACCGTTCTGCTCAGGTGAGGAATTAAATCAAAGTCAGTGAGCCTATTCACACATTCAAAATTACCCGTTACCTGCTTAGAGGGCCGGGCCACCATTTTTTAAGTGAGCTGTCAAAATCATCTCTATTACTGAACTTCCTTGACCTATATTTAAATAAAAGGGAATCCATAACACGAAACCTCCTCACCACACACTGGTGTCCCAGAGAGAGGGACCGTTTGGTGGGAGGTCTGAGGTGGAACGGGCTGTGGAACAGGGCAAGGGAGCTGTGGCGTGGCTCCTGGAAATCACGGGCGGGACACGAGCCAGCCCTGCAGCCACTGCACGCTCCCAGCCCAGTGTGCAGTGTGACACACTGCTCTGCCAGCTCTGCCCAGCAGCTGACCTCTGTGTCCTCCAGGACGCCAAGACAGAGATTAGCAGCGTTAATCCCAGTATAACAAGAGGGCTCGTTCTGTCCGGCCTATAAATAAGTCCAGCGATAACAGAATCTCTTACTTTAAAAAGAATAAAAACGCATGGGTAGGGATGGGGACCCCAAAGCCAAATAAAAACTCACCAGGGTAACCTAAAAGCCAGTCCTGCTCACAAAGTCACAGCGGCTTTTAGCAAATACATTATTTTTACTGAGGACCAGCAAAATGGTACTACTCAGTGGCACTAAACTTAGGTGCTTAGAGCCTAGCTGCATTTTTTTTCTCTAAGATATCACTAAATATCTGAGGAACATAGGCATATCTTCACTGTAGGAATGCCCTCATTACCAAAACACTGCTGTTCATGCCATCCCTCTCATAGAACTCTGTTCCTTTCATCTGCACTCAAAACACCCTTCTCTCCCAAGGAAAACTGTGAATTAATCTCTGTATGCTGCTGAAAAAATTGATCTGTTGTTACTGAAAGGATGGCAATGGCTACAGAAAGGGGACTGCTAAAGCAAACAGCTTATCGGTGCTTTTGATGTGTGACAAGTTGCCACTTCAATAAACAGTTATTTGCTTACCCACCCAGAGTGTGGCAATATGATTAAGTCGAAATTAATTTGGGTACCAGAACGTCATCCCAAAGATTTACACTTCTGACTTCTCCAGAGTTTTTACTGAACTGATGGCTGTAACTGATATCCACCAAAAACCCAGGTGTTCTGTGGGAAAGGCCTTGTTAAATTCCCACTGTAAATGCCAAAAACGCAGCTCCATTTATTCATAGGAGAGACTGACAGAGTGCCCCGTATCAGTTTTGGTTTTACTGTATGCTTGCATTCGGTAAGGGGAAAAACAAAAACACACAAGTACCACAGTTTTATTTACACAGTGGGGACTCCAAAGGAGAACAGGCTTGGAATGAAATTACCTTTTCAATGACTGTCACCTCTCACCATTTTTGGATGATGTTCGGCTTCAGTCTGAATGTGGATTTGAAGGGGAAATTTGAGATAAGTGATTTGTAAGTGCAGGGTGTTTTTGCAGTGTTGTTTCTGTGGAACTGTGACAAGTCCAATCTTTCCAATCAAACTTCAGCGAGGGATCATGGGACACAAGGCTCCCTGTGCTTCAGAAATGGTTTTATAAGCACAATTCTTATTTTCCTGAGGATTTCACTGGGGAAACAAGCCTGTGTTGGTAAATTCCCAGGTTTGCTTTGCCAGTGTTAATAGGGAAACTGCACACGGTCAATATATTTCACAGTGGGAAAACGAGCACTTCACATTTCATTGATGGTTTCCTGTCCAGACCCATCCTTTTACCCCTACTTTTCTGCCAGTTCCCTTCAAACCTCTGCACAGTGTATTTGTGGAGACGCACCACTGGAATTCATACTTGTCATCAATGCTTTTCACAGTTATTTCATAGAAACCCAGAATTGTTAGGGTGGGAAGGGACCTCTGGAGATCACCCAGTCCAACCCCCCTGCCAAGGCAGGGCCACCCAGAGCAAGTGGCGCATCAGCACCTCCAGGTGCGTCTGGAAAGTCTTCAGAGAGGGAGACTCCAGGATCTCCCTGGAATTCCCCTTCTGGAAGCATGCCACGAACCCCGGAGCCTCCGCAGCCTGGGGCGTGCAGAGACCATTTTTACCACCGCGATGCTCACCGTCTGCACACCATACTGCTGCTGGCAGAGGGCCGTGTCGGTGCGGCCCGAGGGGCGGGTGAGGCGTCGGGCAGCGGCGCGGGGGTCCCTGCGGGTCCCCTCAGCGCCCCCGCCCCGCCCCTCCGGGAGCGCGCGGCGCCCCGAGGGCGGGAACGCGCCGCGGGGAGGGGGGGCTCTGAGGGGCGGGGAGGGGGGGGCGGTCTCGCGCCGCGCCTCGCTCCCGCCGCACGTGCCGGCCCGGCCGCACTTCCGGCCGCGCGGGCTCATCTGCGAGGGGCGGGGGCGGCCTCGCGCTTGCGCTCTGCGGCCGCGCGCCGGCGGGGCGGCCGCTCCCGGCACAGCGCGCGCCGTCCCCTCAGCCGCCCCGGCCGGCGGGGCTGCGGCTGCTCCGTCCTCCTCCCTCCTCCTCCTCCTCCTCCTTCCTTTCCCCTTCTTCCTCCTCCTTCCTCCTCCCCCCCCTCAGGAGCCGGCGGCGGGTGAGGAGAAGCGGGGGGCCGCGGCCGACATGTGAAACGGGGCAGCCCCCTCGCCGCCTCCTCGCCTCAGGCTGTTCCCCGGCTCTCGCTGGGGCCCCGCTCGCCATGAAGAAGTTTTCCCGCATGCCCAAGTCGGAGGGGAGCGGCGGCGGCGGCGGCGGGACGGCGTGCGGCGGCTCGGGCAGCGGCGTGGCCCTGGGCAGGGCGCTGGCCGTGGGGCGGTACCAGGTGACCCCCGAGGAGCCGCTGGCCGAAGGTGAGGACGGGCCGGGGCTGGGGGCTTGGGGGCCGCTGTTTCGGCCGGGGGCTCCTTAGGGCTCTCGGAGTTCCCCGGCACGCTGCTCTGGGTGAGTGAGGCGGGGTGAGGTGTCACCAGCGCCTGTGGCAGGCTTCTGCCAGCTAATATGAAAAAAAAAAAATAAAAACCAACCAACAAGCCCTTCGCAAAAATAAAAGGCATGGCTTTCCTTGGTGTAGGGCAGCTGGTTGCTGTCAGGGTCACGAGTGGCGGTGCGGTGCTGGCAGCTTGCGCTGTAGAGCCTCCCCTTGCTGCGGGGGGCTCGACTTGTGCTGCTCGCAGTAAACTTGCACCTCGTGTTGTCCGACCCCCGCCGGGACTTGGGAAGGGTCCTGTGAGTTTATATAGTCGTAGGATTGTCTAGACTTTGTTGGTTGTACGACTTTGCTGGAAGCTGGAGTGGGTCACCAGCAAATCAGCCATCCTTGTGTTTTGCCCTGTGTGTGTGTGTGGGAAACAGTGTGGTCTTCATCTCCCACAGCTGGTAACCCGTGTGATGTTTAAAACGTATAAATTCACTTCCCAGGTCACTGAGCTCAGGGTTAGACCTGTGTACTTCATACTTACTGAGTAGTTACAACACATGCTTTGGATGTTGTGAGTAAAAATAATTCACCTCTGTCACTTTTATGTCTGTGTGTTGCTCGGACTCCTTTATGTGTATATATGCTTGTAAACTTTGATTGCATATGTGCGTTTCTTGATGAAGATTTTAAGAGATAGTTTTATCAAGTGCATGCAGATAATATTACCGTTTAAAGTAAGAACATATAGTGAGCATTGGTATTTTTGTTGCTGTCTTGAAGAGGTTATTGTAGAATAGCAGGTTTGGAGCTTAGTATTTCGAATGCAATATTTTGTAATTGGGGTATGAAGATGATGTCAGGAGTTAGCCAGCTGCATACCTGGTGGCCTAAAGCATGAGTGGTCCTTGCTGAGAGCTACTTCCAAGGCATTGTGATCTGACAGATTGGAATTTCTCATCAGGGCTGGTGGCAGGATGGAGACTTGTTAAAAAAAGTAATGACAATAGGCTCCTGAACAAATTCAGGAGATAATACAAACCCCATATATGTAGTGAAAAGGAGAGAAACTGCACAGTGCTTCATTCAGTTTAGCATATTATTAAAAAGTTTGCTCATAATGTGCTGTTTTAAGAGTCTCTACAGATCACTTTCTTTCTTTCTGTAGCTGGCAGAAACAAATTTGATAGTCCTTAACAGCTTGGGAGCAGAGGGAGTCCAAATTTTAACATTTGAGTGTCATGCAAATGATCTTCCTTACTTTTGAGTCTGAAATAAAAGTTGAATATGGATGCTTGGGACAAACACTGATGAGTCAGGGCAGTGTAAGCCTGCTGCCTCTGGGGGAAAGTCCCCAAGCCAACACCAGAGCTGTTCAGCAGAGAGGACCCAAGTAGGCCTGGAGGAAAGTAACAGGTGGGGTAAAGGCATGGTTGGGGTCACAGGGACAGGAGGGGGTGGTGGGGGCTGACTGGCAGCCCCCTGACTGTCAGGGAGCAGCTGGGCTAAATTTAGCAGGGTGTGTCCACTCGGGTGCTCCTCAATGACCACAACAGTTTATGGATCAAAAAGTAGCTTTTCATCTAGGAATTCCTTGTTGACAATCCATCCCTTGCCTTAGTAACCATTAATAGTAAGTAATTGTATGTTACTGCTGCTACATTAGTCATATTGCTATCTGTAATTAATACTGAACACTATAAATCCCCTGCTTAGTAATCCTCCTCTTGGGAGGGCAGGGAACAAACTTTATTCCCCTATCCTGTTTGCACAAGGCATTTTTTTCTTCCAGTTTCTGAAACCCAGTTTAACTGAGGGTTTTACACTTGTCAGGTAGTTGCTGTTACTCAGTACTGATGAAACACCATTTAAGAGGTTCATGTCCAAGTTACAGCTTGTGCTATGAAGCATTAATGACATATGAAGTTAATTAATCTCATGAACTTACCCAGTCTATTTCATAGGGGATGTATGGTGTTCTGATAGCAGTGGTATGGTACATTGCCTTTTTTTTTTTTTTTTTTTTAGTTATTGGGATTAATAGCATTGTATGTCTGATGTAAATTGTTTAACCCCATCCTCCTGCTGGATTTTGCTCTGATTATTCTTAGGGAGGCAGCTCCTGCTTCTGTAGAGGGTTGAGGCTCCCTGTAACTGGTGTCAGTCAGGATGCTCTAAGGCTCAGCTTGTGATGACCCTGTTAGGCTGCAGGGATGGATCTTTGGTAAGTTCGCCGAGTTGATACAGAGTTGCCTTCAAAGTGCTTTTTCTGTAGTCTTTGATGATTTTATTACAGTGTCTTAAAGGCAGAAGTATGGAGAATTATAATCTAGTTCTTTTAAATAAATATAATGTTTTCTAAGGTAACAGCATCCTTTTGAGTAAAGAAGGTACAAAGTTGAAGTGCTGTAGTTAGGAGGCTGTTGGGTGGCTTCTTTTGTTTTAAACATACCTATTCTGTGGTGACTTCTTGGCCTCCATAACCCAATGGTCAGTATGTTGCTGGATGGAGGTGTTTATTTTTAAGGCTTATTTCTCAGAGATGGGGTAAAGGCAGTTAACTTGGGTTAAGGTTTGATGTAGAAAATGAGTTCTTATCCATTTCGAGGGAATGGTAGAACCATATGGAATGAAAAACTGATGGAGAGTGAAGGCTTTCTCTTTTTCTGTTTTTGTTAAACAAGAGCATCTGCAATTCCGCTGAAGTTTGGAAAATTTAGTGACAAAAATATGGAGGGTTCTCTGTTGAAAGTTACAGGTGGTGCATGGGGACCTCCAGTATTGAAGAAGTTCAGAAGTTGCAGCAAACGGAAGTGGCCAAGTATGAAACATGCCTTTAAATAGATCTCAAATGTTAATACAAAACAGTTTATGTTGTGAAGAGTGAAAAGGAAAGTGAAAATTAGCAAGTTTCCAAAACATTTCTGGCTTAAATAAGGAGGAGGTAGAAAGTTGTGACTTGATATGTGGAAACTACTGCTTCGTTGTTTGCCTTGATTAGACTTCAGTAACTCCTTTTTGTTTAGGAACTGCAGTAAAACTGATTTTTCTGCATTCCATAAGGGTAGGCATTGGAAGATACTAATTTGTCTTATTGTCTTGATTGCCTGGCAGGGCTTGAGATGTTTAAACTGCATAAATAAATAAAGACCTTGCCAGGTTTTAGGTTCTCTTAGTACCACAAGCAGACAGACGGGGTTACGGTAAGCGTCGTAATTCAGTGTGTGTGGGTATGTTTTTAGTGAATGCAGGTAAAGCAGAGACAGCTGCGAGTATTAAAAAAGAGACTGCATGTGCAGTGTGCACTGGACTTGTCAGCTTCCCTCTTGAACTTGACTGGCTTGGTTTGTAAGCTCATTTGTGGGCAGGGAAAGACGGTCATCATCTGCTTTTCATTTTCACTCAGGATGGATTAATGGCATCGTGGGGCATGTGCTGTTGCCTCTTACAGAAATAAAGCAGTGCTGTGTCCAGCCCTGGTACGGCTGATAAACTGCCAGCAGCAGTTCCCCCTGTCGCTGCGCAGCCCACGCTCATGAGAGCAGAGGTGAGATGCCACACACTGACACAGGAGGAACGGGGTGACACTGTGTGCAGTTTGCTCCAGAAGTACCCAGAGGGGATGGAAAACTGCTCGAGAAAACAGTGCACTGGAAAACAGTGTCGGGAAGCTCTGGATGGGACAGGGTGAACATCAGGTGTTACTGCTCTCGTGCTGTAACTTTCTCTCTTTCCTTTGCCCCAGTACATGTGGAAAGAAGCTGTGTGATAGTGGGTATACTGGTTTATTTTACATCATTCAGGCTGATAAAGTGGTGAGTCTGGAGCTGTGTGGAGTTGAGCCTTCTGCTGCTGTAGCTTAGGAAGCTGTTGCTTTCTTAAGTGACCTTGTATCTAGGACTAGAGAGGTGGGAAAAAAGCCACTCAAGAGGTGATTGCTTATAAGTTCATTATTTTATGTTTGTATAACACAAGATGTTTGCCTCATCTATTAAATATGATGGTTAAAGCATAGTTTTCCGTGAAGAGGAGCCTCTCGATAGGGAGAAAAAGTAAAAGTCTTAAATATTCCCTTTATAAAATTGCAAGTGGCATGCTCTTTCTTTTACAGCTTATCTCACAGGGCAAGCTCTCAGTAAAACCCCATCCCGCTTGGCAGGTTTAGGGTAGGATAATTTGATTCACTCTGGGTCGTGTGTGAGAGAAACAACAAAATTCTCGGGAGGCTAAATAATAAACTGGTCATTAGTGCCTTTCTTGCTGTTTAACCCCTCTGAGGGTCAGCTTGACTTTCTCCCAGAGAACTTTTCTACAGCTCCGGGTTACACCAGCCCCCTGGGGCGGTGTCGCCATTTTGGGGCAGCCCGGGGGGTGGCATCCGCCATTTTGGGGCGGCCCCATGGATCAGTCTCCACCGTTTTGGGGCAGGTCGTGCCGTTGGCTCCCACCGCTTTGGACTGGACCAGAGATTCGCTAAGGCTCCAGGGACAGGGAGGGAGCAGTGGCTGTCCCACCTATGCAGAGCTTGCCCTGTTCCCCTTGACTTCCCACCTGGTTGTTTTGAGCCAGTCAGTGATTCCTCCAGTCTCCTACACCAGTGAAGGAATGAGCTTCTTGTGAGCTCTACTGTCCTTACTTAAACTGAGTCTTTGGAAGTACTTTGACAACACTTTTTGATTTGTCTCTTAAATTCACACAGTTTCAATCAAGGCCTAAGAAAACTGTCACCTAAATGGAGAGGAATTCAGGTCCTGTTTGGTAAGATCTTGTGCTGTATGTTTGTAGATTTTTGTGCTGTTTAATTTTTGGTGCTAGTGTCTTTTCCTGGAGATTTTTCTTCAGTTGGTTGTCTAAGGGAAGAAGAGTCTTCAAAAAGGATCAACATCACAGCAGTGCTGAAGGTGGAATGGCTTATTGTCCAGATGGGAGGTGTACCAAGTTTTTCAAAATCATTCCCGGAATAAGAGTAGTCTTGGAAGTTTTGCTATGACGGTTTTGGGTTTTTTCCTACATTGTGTCTTGGCAATAGCAGTTCAGTTAGTAATCCAAATTGACAAACTTTGTGTTGTGAATAAGGTTCTCTTTGCTTTTGCTAAACCCCACTTCAATTACCCTTTTATACCTTGATTTTTAGGTCTTTAAGACTGAGTTGTGTGTAGGATATGCAGCTCTAGCAGCTGCTATAAATTCATAAAGGTGCTGAGGTACAGCAGACACTGCTTCATCTCATACAAGGTGTGGCTTGTTTGTTGTGCTGTCTTCTGGAGAGGTAAATAAAGAGAAGTGCCATTATAAAGGATTTGTGAACTTTAGTACTTCCAAGTGTTTCCATGTGGTGTGGACTGAATTTTTAACTCTGTACACTGGGACAGCTTATATTTGTGGCAGGTGTTATGAATACACTTGGTGCAGGGTCACTTCTGTTGTGACTGGGGCATGGCAGTCTCCTCCTGTGTGGCTGACATGTTCATTATTGGTCATCTTCATTAATTTAGTGGCTGTGTCATGTGACTTGCTGCTCTTTGCAGTAGCTGCTGTTTTGTTTTCAGTTGTAATCTAGTTCAGTTGTTCAGGTGGATTATGAGCTGGAAGCCTGGCTGGAAAGATAACTTGTGGAATTTGAGTTGGGATTGGTCATGTTGATATTTTTCCAGAGTGTAAGATTTCTGAATCTATGTTTGCACATGGCTGTAAAGGTCAACCCTGTTACTCTGTCTCAAACAGTTTTGCTTTGCTAATATTGGAGTCGAAGATATAGTTTGTTGAAGTTGAAGACAGAGAGGACAAAAAGAAGCATCAGTACTTCAAACTTTCTGATTACCATTTTGGCTGGAAGTATAATACCATACACATGGATCTCCTGTGCAGTCCCAAAAATAGGCACTGGTGCCTTAGGGCAAGTGTAGCTGCAGATTGGCAGGTGCAGAGATCCTGGACCAGCCTTGGACCTCTGGGTGATGAAAGATAGGGAGACTGTGCTGTAGGGCTTGTGCTTCACCCTTGGTTTCCCGGGCCTAGCGAAGGCAGATCACAGCTTGAAACAGGAGCATAGTTGGGCTGTTGCAGGATGTAGCTGTGTTCTGTGTAAGGAGGAGGCAGACACAGCAGGAAGTGGTTGGGGGATTTGCATGTGATCCCGGTCTCACATCAATATGCAAGTAAAGGTGTCTTTTCATGTAGCACGGTTCTGTTTAGCTCATTACACAGCTGGTGTGCTCAACTCTGTGGGGGTACTTGGGGACAACAGTCACTGTCACTGTACTCTCCAGAGCTCTCCTGTGCCTCTGGGACACGGATGGGGAAATGAACACGTTGGGAAACATCTGTAGGCTGACAAAGGCATCTATTGTACGCTTAAGATCAAGTTCATCTCCTAGGACACATGGTCTAATGCTCTTGCTTATCCAATTATTAGTCCTTGGATACCCTGAGGACACTCCTTTCTGCATTGTGTGTATGTGGACAGGTCATGTTACACCTCTGAACTGCTCACAATTGTTATGTTCTTTTTCAAGTATGTTATCCATTTAATTTTTGTGTGCCTGGATCTTAATTTTTTTGGTGAGTTTTATTGGTTTAACTGAAAGTTTGGGGTTTTTTTTTTATTAAATCTCAGTGTTTTGCATGCCAGCATGGAAAACACAAATTGTTAGCTAAAAGCAGTAGCATTCCTTTTCAGACAGGTGTAAACTAGAAACCAGTAATTCTGGGAAGAGGGTATGTGTTTCTCAGGGCTGTTGTTAGTGTAATAGCAGAGCTGCCGGTCATTACTGTGTTACCCACGTGGAGTGGTTCCTACAGTTGTTCTGTGCATGGAGAACCAGAGTTACTGCCAGAGATGGGAGTAGGTCTCTAGGGAGCAGTGCAGTTACAGGTCTGTACAGTTACAAGCATGTTAACTGGGTGAACTTAGATGTCTTCCCAGCTGTAGATGTTGGTTGTAGCTGTAAATGTGCACGCACCTGCTCTCTGATGGGTGTCACTTCTTGCTGAATAGGTTTCACCTCAGGTTCAGAGGGAAAGCGTTTCAGGTGCTCAGTGAGGCTGTGCTGCTTGTCTCTGGCAGTGCTTTGGTTTACAGTGTTTTGTTTGTCTTGATTCTCCTAATTCCTTAGCCTTGTGCTATATTTTGCTTGCTGTAGCTATTTTTTGCCTCTGTAACACTGTAGCTAAGCAGGCTGCCACAGTCTGCCGAGTTGGTGTTGGTAAGCGGAGCAGTGTTAGCTGACACTGCGAATGCTCTGTGCCTGCCAGTGCGGTGTGTACAAGTCCGGTGACAGGCTTAGGACTGACACAGGCGTGGTCAGTCACCTCATTGCCCGAGGGACTGTCCTATGCAGGCATCTGTTTTGGAGTGGAAGGTTTTCCTCATCTGTCTTCGAAGGTTGAGCTTAAAAGCTGTGTGGTGCTGGCTGAACAGCTGCATTCTGAAGTGTTAGGAGTATTTGCACATTTCTGGTATCTGGAGCTGGTGGTCTGAGGGTAGTTTGCAGGTCCCAGTGATGCCAAGCAGCCGTGCACTGATGCAGGTCACATCAGCTCTAGTCTGTCATTCTGCTGTGCCACAGTCGGCTCGCCCTGTGTTTTTCTCTCCAGTGTAGAAAGACAGGTGGTGAGCGTGAAACCCCTTCTCTGATAGGAGAGGGTCTGTGTTTTTCTTTATCATCGGCTGGCTGCTGACAAGAAGGGAACATGAATTCCTCTTCTCCTGCTTTCCTGGTTGTCTTGGGAATGGATTTCAGTCTCTTTGAGTGTTTGTCTACTGGTTATGAAAGTAGAAACCTTTGCCTTCCTCTCTTGCTTCACATGTTCCTTGCTCACGCTTGTCTAGGTTGGTTACTTTTAAGCAGTTGCAGTGGGATGTCTTGGGTATGGGTGGGGTCAGCTATGAAACTGGGTCTCTGAACAGAGGCAGGGTGGAGGAAAACACACAGAAAAGGGCGGGTTACCAAATAGAAATAAATAAACCAGTTGATCCTAGGGGTCTGTTCTAATGAAGTGGGGAGTATTTCTTTGGGTTTGAATAGCTTGGTCCTTGACCAACATAAACCCAGGTGTTACAAGACACTGTCTTGTGGAACTGGAAACTGGAACACTTGGAGTGTTCTCCCTGTAAAGGTATGAGAGTCTTTGCTCATCCTTGCTTCTCCTTATGTCTACCTTGCTTCTGAGGCAAGTGGTGAAAGTACTGAGGAATTGACGATGTAGGCAAACGGGAGAGTGAACACCTTTGAGCGTTTTTTATCCTGCTCTTCAAGAGGTGTCAAACCTGGTATTGCTGTGAAGAGCATCACATCTCCTCGGGGAGAGACATTATTCTGCAGATGGAGAAACAAAGAAAGATGAAGGGATTTGCCCCAAGTCATACAAGTCTGTACAAGAGATAGAGGTAGAGTGTGGAACATCCTGGTTCTGAGATGGTTTCTTCCTCATAGCCTCTGTAACATGCTATGCCTTGATTGCCACATACAAAACTACGAAAGGAATTCTGATATTCCAGGGCTTGAGGAGATTTTATTCAGAGTAATGTCTATGTTGGGCTTCCTTCCAAACTTGTACATTATTTTAATGGATGAATTTGTTCCTGTGGTGCCTAGAAACTAATACGCAAATCTCCAGGAGTTATGTACCAATACATCGGAATGGTCCGATTCCTGGTTTATTTTGGGTCTGTTGTACTGACTCATTTCATCTGTAATTTTTTTTAATTTGCTCCTTGGACTGTGATTTTTATCTGTGCATTTCGTCTTTCAGTAGCAGTTCTAGTGAGTAATTGTTGCAGGACTTTGCCTCTATGAAACAAAAATAGCTCCGGAAGTCAGTGATTGATATGACATTTAATTACGTTCTTTAGCAATTGCTGTAGGTTGAAAAGCTGAATGTGCTTGTATTTAGAGAAACTGTTGCTAAACAAGTTTTTTTCTTGTTTTGGGTAATTTATTTGCATGTAACTATGAAAGCAGTATGGAGCAAATGGATCACTAAACAATATAAGGCACTAAATTACTCTTTTGACATACACGTGTAAGGACCTGACTAAACACAGCATGTGTTCATGAGACTAGAATGGGAAGAATGAATGAAATTTGGTATGTCAGCATTAGACATAGGATCGGTTCTGGTTTGTGCAGGATGTGCAGGAAAACAAGCTGTTTGGAAAGAAGCAAATGAAATAATTGTGTCCTGCCAGAGCCCTTCTGTCTCTCCCTAGAGCTCAGTAGCACAGTCTGTGTCTGTGGAGTTGAGACCTTCGCCTTGAGGTGAGTTTAGATGGGTTATCACTTGGCCTTTGCTTCATGAGAACTTGTGGAAGCAGCAGGAGGATTATTTTATCCCAGAATGAGCTATCCAGAGGTTTCGTAGGCACTCTGAAGATAGAAAAGCAAGGTTATATTGTTATGGTAGTTCTAACAGCAGTGTAACCAAACAGCAACTCGAAAGGAAGCAGTGTGCTGCATCTGATTTGGTTTGGTCTTGTAGATGTCTTCAGGTGCCTTCAATCGTGGTGTGAATCCACAGTATTATCCTCCCAGCTTTGGGCTTTCCTGATTTTTCCATCAAATGGACTATTTTAAGTCTTTCGTATGACTTGCTCTTCTGTTAAACTGATATGGAATTGTGTGGTGGGATTTGTAAGAGGAGCCTTTTGTTGACAGATATCTTTGAGTTTAGGTGGTGGATAGGTCCTAGCATTTTAATTTTTGGAGATTTATAAACATGAGTCTGCAGATTGGTCCATTTAATGAATAACTGCCTTGTCCTGAACTGTTGCTGTTGACTGGCTCTGCCTTGAAATATGGTAGGTGTATGAGAAGTATTAAAAGACTTTGATAATCTTGACTGTGATACTCGGAATCCTCTTGCCTTTTGCAGCACAGCGACCAAGCTGCTTATACGGTTTAGAAGTTTCAGTGTCTCTTTTTAAGTTGTCAAATGTCAGTGTGAAGTTTGGAATCCCGGGTGTAAAAGTGCTGTAAGGTAATTGGGGTGGCAGTCTTAAGAGATGTTTTACGTGCAAGTTGAAGTATTCAGATGTATTCAACACAGATGGAGCTTCAATAACTGCCTGCCCCCACGCAGGTGCCGAGGAAGTGTTATTATCTAAAATGGTTTTTAGTTCTCTTTATTGGTGTAAGCAGGTTGGATCTCAGATACTGTGCTCTTGAGAAAGTTTATTTAGGAAGATATTCTTTACAGAGAGGGTAATCAGGCATTGGAAAGGGCTGTCCCGGGAAGTGGATTCTCCGTCCTTGGAGGTGTTTAAGATGAGCCTGGATGTGGCACTTAGTGCCATGGTCTAGTAACTGTGGTGGTAGTGGATCAAGGGTTGGACTTTGATCTCAGAGGTCTTTTCCAACCCGGCTGATTCTGTGATTCTGTTGGTCCTCTGTTGTTCTTATCCCAGATAGGTTTGTATCTGGGCACGCTCCTTTGCTTTAAACATACACTAGTATTTGCAGACAGCTACAGAATAGGAGGTGAGGTAATGAACATCCTTCTACTCATTGCCTCAGTTATTCATATTAGATATTCTTAACACTAATTCCAGGCAGTCAATCCGGTTCTGGTCACGCTCACTTATGAAAAGTGATCAGTGAATTCCCTGGTGATTACACTCAGATAGGAAGGTGTGAGTTAGACTCTGTGGACTCTTTCTGGCAGTGAAGAGTTTCATTTTACTAATTCAGTATGTGCAAGATGCCTTAGACAAACTGCAAACCAGAGAATCTTCCTGTGACATGTGCCTTAGTCTGAAATGGCTTGGTTTGTCTGCATGGCCGGTGGCTCTTGTCTTTGTGTTGCAGCCAGAGGTGGCACTTGTCCAGGGTGCCATGAGACCAGCCCTTGGGCTGGAGCAGCGCCTTGTTTCTGTGCCATGGCAGCTTTGGGACATTCAGTGGGCCAGTCAGTCACATGGGAGCTTAGAGATCCCTTCTCTGACTTGCTCTGCTTTGGATTTTTGTGATTCCATATTTAAACACAAGGAAAACAGTGATTTTAAGGAACACAGAAAGCAAACTCCATAGCAAATAAGTGTGTGGTGTTTGTGTTCTTAACTGGTTGGTAACTATGTGGTATGACAATGCAATTTAGTTCCAGAGGAGTCATGGTGGTTGCATATTAGCTGTTTAATGTATCTGTACCCACTGATCTAACCATTTTTGTGACTGGTTTTGATTTTTACATTTCTTGATTATATTGGAGTTAAAAGCAAGTTTTAGAAAAAAGTAACTTAGCAAATGACATTGGAAATCCATCTCTAAAGTGAACTGAATTCATGCTCCTCAGTGTCGTAGAATGGGGAACCCCATGTTTCTGTCCAGCCTGTACGCACAGATCACGTTGTGGTTTCCCCTCTTTCAGGTCAAAGCAAACGACAGAGGGAGCTGAGTTAGGTGAAAAAAGTCACAAGAGAGGGGGGAAAACATGTGGAAGATAAAACTGCCATTGAACTTCTTTAGCTTTTTGGTTGTTGGTGGGTTGTTTTTTTTGTTTGTTTGTTTGTTTGTTGTTGGTTTGGTTTTTGGTGGTTTTTTGGGGTTTTTTTGTGAACTGTGCTAGTGGATGTTCATTGCAGGTGTCTTAGTGTCTTGGATAGGTTGAAAAGCTTTCTCATAAGTTGAGCAGGAAGCACATCCTGCCTGAAGGCATCACCTTGGTTACATCTTCAGTAATGTGGTGTGTGTAGTGGACTAAAGTTTGAGAGACTAAAGCTTTAATGGCACAGTGAAATGGAATTGAATTAACACTTCTGGCCTAGATTAGACAGCATAATCCCTTTATATAAATGTTTAGTCAAAGTTTTGACTTGACAAAAATAGTGTTCAGGTTGGTTGTTAAGGTTCTGATGTGTGTTAGTGTTTGTTTTTGAATCTTAGTGTTAGGAAAAGGAACTGTTGGTGACATGAAAGTCTGTCTCTTGGAGAAATATCTTGGTTGCTCCTGCAAACAGCTGTCACTCCTGACAAGTGTTTCTTGGCTTCAGAAATGTGGATTGTTTCTTGAAATTTTTTTTGATTGCAGAACTTGTTTGTGCCAGCTGGGTAGATGCTAAAAATGCCAAGTTAGGGATATAATTATGAGGATTGTGATGCAGTGTGGATGATAAACTCCACAGAACTTTGTAGGACTCTACAGAGGAAATAATAAGTGCTGACCTGCTATTAAAGTGAAAGCACGTCTGTTTAAATGTACTGGGATGTGCAAGAGGTGCATTTGCAAAGGCAGAAAGAATTGGAAGAAAATACACGGTTTGGCTGCATTACTGTACATCTCCAAAGTAAAAACCACCCCGAAGATCCTTGCTTTGTTGGAACACAGCGGTGTTCCCAGGCTGGAAGGTGGTGCCATGGGCACTGAACTAGAAGATGCCCAACCTGTACTGTCTCTGAAGTGCGTAAGGTAACTGAAACCTCTGTGTTGAGCTGAGGTGTTTGCTGGTCCGCACTGAGGCTGGGACAGACTGCATTAGTGTCTGCAAACAGCAATACTCCTACAGGTGTTGGGAGCAGAAAGCTCTGATTCTTTTTCTTTGAAAAAAGTACAGTACCCTTCACTGTGTTGCGTTTAGCTTCTGGTTTTAATAACTCAATAGCGAGTGTCTGTATGATAGCACAGCCCTAGAACTTTGAGAAATGTTTTTGAATGAAGCCTGGTGGATTGTGACTTGTTGCCAAATTTGACGCTAATTTCCTACTTGCAGTTTGTTAAGATAAGACCTTTTTAATACCCAAGTGATTTCTGCTACAGTGTGATTTCTGGAGGTGAATAGAGGCTAACATTCTGATACTCAGTCAATTAACTGAACTGTTGGTGATCTGCTAGTCATGTTCTGTTCTACCTTCCTTGTAGACAGAAGGAAATATTAGTTAAGTACAAGCATCTGTTAAATACAGTTGTAGAGGTAAAGGTGTTAGTCTATTTTTATCCCAGTGAACAGCAAGAGGAGGTGATGACACAATACATGAAAGTAGTACAGTGGTTGTGACTAATTCTCAGGCAGCTTGATTCAAAATTGAAATTTTGAGGTGTTTTTTTGTATTTTTCTAACCAGAGTATGTGGTAAAGAAGGGATCAGTTTTACCCTAAGAAACAGCATGCTTTGTCTTGGGTGCATAAGACTTATTCCTTCCAGGGCATATCAAATGCTTGCCTTTTTTTTAAAGCATGCATTAAATCAGCTATTCGGTCAACCTGGTTTCATCTTCCCTAAACTTAGAATATTGCAGGAACTGCAAGTGTGTCTGTCTGAATAGCTGTGTTCAATTCAAATCGTTAGCAAATTTCTCTGCGTTAGGAAGTTGGTGGGGTTTTGTTTCTCAACAGCAGAACAGCCGAGGCAGTCAGGCAGAAGGTGACACAGAAGCAGTGTTGTCACTGCAGTAGTCCAGTATGTCTGGCAAGTCACCTGGATACCCAGAGAAGCAGGTAGGGTGAGGAGTATGATGGGCTGTACTGCAGGCCGTGGAGCTCTGTTCCTTTTGCTCTTCACTGGCCCAAAGCTTGAGCATCTCAAGTTTGGCCCTTGGACAAGTCTGGTGCATGGGTGTTACTAAATAAGGAAGCTTCACAAAAATCTATAGCAGACTTTAATTCAGCTTTCCCAGCTCCCTCAGTAACTTGAAGTGCCTTGGATGCCCCAGGTAGTCTCTGGTGCTTCTGTCAGAGCTTTTTGGGACTGCAGCCGGAGCCAGGAGAACTGAAATGTGGGAGTGCCTGCTGGAGGCAGGGCAGCAGTGAGTGCTATTAACAGAGGTGCAGACCTGCCTGCTGGGGCTGCACTGTGGTGTCCTGCTGGGCTGTGATTCATAGCTGCTGTTTTCCCAGTGCTGCCTAGGAGCGGATACTGATTTGAGGAAAACAGTGCCGCTTGTCTAAACTAGCCCTGATAGTCAGCTTGTTACATGGTGGGAATTTGTGTGGGCAGTGGGAAAAGGAGCAGTGGTATGTCCCTTGGAATGCATTGTCTGCACACTTGAAAGAAAGTGGAGAAATACTCAACTCCCAAATGTGTCTGTAGAAATGGATTATTTTGGAAGTAGGGAGCTATTTCTGCTTTGGTTTTGGGAATGCTGAGAGTGCGAGCTTAGAGGCGACATCTGTCAACTGCTCTTCTGGATGGAGCTGTGTCTCAGGTGTGTTTGTGACCAAGACTGATAAAAAAGTCAAGTGGCTGAATTCTGTATGCTTTTAAAGGTTTTGCTCTCACAAATTACATAAAAATCTTTATAGATTCAAGTATTAAATCGTGTTCTCTACACAAAAGTCAGGTATTTCTTGTGTATGCTTTTAGCGTACCACTCATCAATGTGCCTGCAGCACAGTGTACTGAGGGAAGGCAGTGCCTCTGGGGGGGAAGGACTGCTGTCTGTGTGAGCAGGAGGGGGGTTCTGAGAGTCTGTACAAGTGCCCTGAAATTATCCCAGTAGGATGTCAGTGAACATGCAGAGTTCCAGGCAGTGTAGCAGTACACCACAAGAGAAGTTGAGCAGCTGGATGTAAGAGGGGCATCCCAGCAGTGTGTGGGGATCACAGAAGGAATCTGAGAGCCAGGAATGCCTGTTTGTTGTACATTGCACGAAGGTGCGATCAAAACTGAGCTGCAAGGAACGGTTCTTGGCATGGGTTCTAGTCCCTTTCAGAGTTTCTTCCTGGGTGTCCTGTGCTGTGGACACTGGCTCCTTTTGTGTCTGAGTACCTCATAAAGCTATAGAAGTCACAGTTCCCTTTGTTTCCCAGCAAAGAGCATGGGCTAGAAACACTTTTTGAGGCCTTAGGGATTCTTTCATTATGGGCTTGCAGGAAGCTTTTATTTCTTCTAGTTGCTGGGAGCCTATTTGAAGGACATTCATGCTCCAGCTGGTCTTATTCTGTATTTTGGGTGGATTTGCAGTCCATGAAGTGATTCACTCCGGTGCATTCGGCTTGCAAACGACAGTGCTTGGAAGGCTGGAGGTGGGTCATCTCGGGATCAGGGTCGCTCTGGCTGCAGGTCAGCCTGACCTCGGGAAATCTGGCTCTGGAATTAACAGGGAGGAGACGTACACATGGTCCAGGCATCAAGCGATGCAGAGTAAGTTAGTGAAAATATTGCTAAAGGCAGAACTTGATTCAGAACACAGTTGAATACACTGAAATTTATATATATAAATATAATAAATGAATAAATATATAGCCAAGGACTCACTACTTATCAGAATAAATAGCCAATGGATGCACTACCTAGAGGAACAACATTTGGTGCTTCTATATGTTTTAAAAAAATTACATTATTTAAAAAAGAAGTTATTGTCTGTATATCTAAAATAATGCATAACTTTTTATCTTAGAATGCTTGTTGATGTTATTCTAGACCCACAAACTGGCTCTCAATAGTCTGAAAGATGGTAAAGGTGCTGGAAGATTTTTCAGCCTCTTTTTTTCTACCTGAGTAAGCAAATGGGACGCTTGGAATTCGGACAGCTACACTGTTTCCTGGTTGAAGTTTCAGGAACGTGAGGCCTGTGAAATTAGTCAAGGTTGACCTTAAATACGCATAGGGAAAAAATAGAGAAGTGGCTGATGTAGAATTTCATTAAAAACAAACAAAACCCAGTCCAGGAAAGAAAGGCAAAACATTGCCAGTTAGTTGATAATAAGATCCCAAAAGGGAATAGTTAAATTGACAGAAATGACGGTTTGAGGGAATAAGTTAAGAAGTGTGAGCTTTGTAAAGACATTTTAAATCTGCTAGATATCTACTGGCTTAAATAACTTTAGATGCTATTTTTATATACTTTTTTTTTCTTTTTAGTAAATATTTCAGAGAAAAGTGTAATGTGACTGTCCTGTGTAACTATTGAGGATTTAGGGCTCAGGTGAGTTTGATGGAAATAAAGGACTTAAAGAGATGAAGCTCCTACAGGATATTTTGTGGTTTAAGCCCAGACAGCAACTGAGCCCCAGGCAGCTCAGTGGGATGGGGGAGAGAATGAGAAGGGGAACAGTGAGGACTCGTGGGTTGAGATAAAGTTCACCTAGTGAGATTTGGCTCAGAGTTGTGCCACTTGGCCTTTGGAGGAAAGGGTTTTTATGGTGGTGATAGTTACTGATGGAAAACCATTCAGGGTCACAGATTTTCTAGCCGAAACCAGGACCGGGTCTGCTTTCACGGCTCCCCAGCGCTCAAGTGTTGGCCGATATTGCCACCTAATGGCGAGAGCAGCGCTCGGCTGAGGATTTAGGGGCTCTTCACTATGTACTGTTGGTTCTTACGCTCCCCTGTCTGCTCGGGTTACGTCAGAATTGCTGTCAGGGAAACTTGAGATCTGGCGTTTCCTTCTTGTCCTTCTGTAGTCAGAGAGAATTTTAATGCTGTAAAAACTGGTTAAAAAGCCAGGAAGTGATTGTTACCTTATCGTTATGACTCTTGTGTGTTAGCTGAGTACTGCTTTATGTCTTTGGTCAAATACTGATGCTTAAAAGCAAGTACTTTTATTGCAAGGATAGTTCAAAACCCCTCCCAGTAAAGAAGGTCTGCACATCACTCTGACATGGTTCCCCATGCTGGTGTTAGAGAGCCCTTCTGGATCATTTCATTCCCAGCTGTAGTTCAGCATTAGAGCTTGAGCAAATAAGACTGTGTCCTGTGAAATTTTTGGGAGGGCCCTAGGGTAAGGCTGTTGTACTAAAATTGGCAGTAATTCTGTTTTAACAGCGTAGCATCACATTCGACTAAATGAGGAATTAAGTTTAAAAATAATAAATATTTAATCTTCAAGGGAAATTTCTTAATAGAGCTTAGCTTCTTGAGTGGAAGTGATTATGTGCTTGTTTGCTCAGGCTCGTGAGACTTGCATTAAATGAGGTGCATTATACTTGATAAACACCGCTTGCAGATGCTATCAGGAGACATGAAACACATGCATTTCAATTGGCTGCCTGATTATCCGAGGAGTTAATCGCTCTAATTTACATATTTCTGTCCTGCCTGTGTACCTGAGCTGCTGCCCTGGCTGAACCCATGGAGCAGTTGGCATAGGATCAGACAGCAGTCACTTCAGGAAGGCTTTACGTGAGCTCTCCTGTGAGGCGGATCTCCTAAAACTGTGGAAGGCTCTCAGTATGTGAGCCTTGAGGTGATGGCAGTGTGACCTCCCTGAGGCCTTGAGCAGTAGGCAGGACTAACAGAAGACAGAGAAAAAAAGGGGAGTCTTGGTTTTCCCTTTGGTTTGCCCGAACATTTGGACGTACTTGCTGTGTAGGCTGTTGCACTTGGCTTGTGGGTATAATCCCTGCCTCCGTAATTCTTTATCAGTGAAGGGGATCAGATCCCCTCCTGCTGGGAAGCTGGAAGGTGACCTCAACTTGTACCCTGCAGTTTATGCCATGGTTGGGCTAAACATTCCTGGTGGGACTGGTTGTGAGAAGATGACGAATTGTACTCGGTGTGTTTAGTGTGGTTTAAATAAAAACACTTGTTTTAGAGCTGACTGCTTGCACGGTCTGGGAGTGCAGGGATGCTCTTGAGGCTAACCTGGAAAGTTGCTTGACTTCTTCAGCATCTTGCAAGACTTTATCTTGTTTTAGTATTTTACTTTTTATGTTTTAAAATGTAGATTTAGGGAATTAATATTAACCTTTTTCACGTATTGTGGGATTTAGAAATTTGGAACACCTGGAGAATACCTTCACTTGGTTCAGGGTTTTGGATGTAGTACTTCAGGGTTGATACCTGTATACATAGTTTGCACTGAGCTTTATAAATTGGTTTGAATGTGAAAATGCTTTTCAAATATTTTCATTTAATATTTTGAGAAAATAATAAAATGCGTATCTTTTTTGTCAAGAAGACTTGGCTGTTGGTTAATGGAGTGCTGTAGCAAATCTTTTTTAAAAAAAACTTTTTTAAGTGTTTGTTATTCATCACTTAATGACTGGTATAGTCTTTCTTACTCATTCCTTACCATGTAGTCATGTTAACTACAGAAATTACAAGCTCCAGTAGCTTCATTTGCTTACACTTCTGCTTTCCAGGTGGCTTCTCAACGGTGTTCCTGGTCCGCACCCACAGTGGGATACGCTGTGCACTCAAACGGATGTGTGTTAATAATGTGCCGGATCTCAACACATGCAAGAGAGAAATCACAATTATGGTAAGAAGGCTACTACTCGTAACTGCAGACTGAATCAGCTTGTGGTATACACACACCTGATGCCTCTGCAGTGGTAGTTGTTTCTGGGTTCTAGTTTGTTTTGACCTTTATGGTTCTGACTTTGCACTGTTAGTGTCAGAAAGTAATGCTGTTTAGGTTGCTGTGTCATTAACTTCTGAAACAATTATTAAAAATGTATCTGGTATCACAGTCAGTTTGCTCAGTACATCTGGTTGCCAAGCAAAAGACCTTTCTTCCGCTGCTGCAGTGGCAACTGTAAATCTTCCTCTTTTAATTTTTTTTGGTAATGAAGTGTAATTTGCATTCTCTTTTTCAGAAAGAGTTATCTGGGCACAAGAACATTGTGACCTATTTGGACTGTGCTGTCAACTCAATAAGTGATAATGTTTGGGAGGTGCTCATCCTCATGGAATACTGTCGAGGTAAGAGACAGCTCCTGGGTTTTCAGAGAAAATGCAGGGAAGATGTTCGTAGGATCACCTGGGATTTTACTGAAAACTATCAGAGCCACTTAACGTAAGAGGTGAACACAGATACCTCATGGCTGGAATCCCACTAGCTCATGGCACTGAGCTGCTGAGCTCCGAGGAAAAGGTCAGAGTCAATTTGACTTGCCTTTGTAACCGAGCATGGTTAGGAATGGGGAAATTAATTCTGTAAATACGAAGGGAAATTGGTGTGTGTTCTGATATCTGTGCTAATCAGCATGTAGTTGGAACATATTCTATGGGGAAGATTGCCAAACTTGTCACCACTCCTCTTGCTCTGCTATTTTTGGGTTTGATGATAACATTGAAGACACTTTACTCTTACCTGCCAGGTGACTTGTTATAAATGAGCGTAGCATAGCCAGTGTTGATAATGCCAGCCCAAAGAAAATAGTCCTGTGGTCCCACCTTATAATGTAACCTTCTTTCAAACAATATGTAAAAACAAGTAGTTTTTGGATCCCCACTCCTTCACACATGTATGCACAGAATGAACTTGCCATTGAGTTTAACTTGTGAAGTTTATCTACAGCTTAGGGTGACTGGGCATGATATGATACGGTGTTTAACCCAAATAGGTGAAGATACTGGAACAAGTGCTGCAAGTACAAAGTAAATACTTTGACCTTAGAAAGAAAAGCCACCCTGTGGTCTGTAAGGCTTGAATACTTTGAGATGAGATGTATGTGTATTATATTTGCAGTAGAAGTGATAATTATTACAGCTTGTGCAATCTGTACCATAAAGAGCCATTTGGAAAACCAGGTTTCTTTTGTTTAAAGAAAGTGACTGGAAAACTTTCTTGCATCTCATTTGTGGACTTTGTGCGTATAAGTCTTTACTTCTGTACCTGACAGGAATTACTTGAAAGAAATTTCTCTTGTTGTTTCTTTAGCTGGACAAGTTGTGAACCAGATGAACCAGCGTCTACAGACAGGTTTCACGGAGTCAGAAGTCATGAGAATATTTTGTGACACCTGTGAAGCTGTTGCCCAGTTGCATCAGTGCAAAACGCCCATAGTTCACCGGGATCTGAAGGTATGAACTCCATGAAAATGAAATCTGGGTTAAAATCAGTCAGCTGCTTGAAAATATTGAGGATATAGAAGGTATTTCAATACCTAAGACTG
The DNA here is from genome assembly GCA_035041135.1 of Platyrinchus mystaceus. Lineage (NCBI taxonomy): Eukaryota > Metazoa > Chordata > Aves > Passeriformes > Tyrannidae > Platyrinchus > Platyrinchus mystaceus. The sequence continues at coordinate 431,940 of JAWWLV010000144.1, read as the reverse complement.
ACTACTGGTTGTGAACTTGCTCTGGATGGAGCTGTAAACAGAGAGACTAAACCAAACTTGAAACAGAGAGACTACAGTGGCTGTAAACAGAGACACTAAAATAACTCTTTTTGCTGCTAAAATTAAGTCTATCAATTCATTTTTCTGAAAACTTCCTGTTTGTGTGAGAACATATAGTAACACTTGGAAATTAATGCCAGTATTTTAACATTTTTCTGTGTTGATTTCCTTTCAAGGTGGAAAATCTGCTGCTAAACGATAGCGGGAACTATGTTCTCTGTGATTTTGGCAGTGCCACTAACAAATACCTGCATCCACAAAAAGATGGTGTCAATATGGTTGAAGAAGAAATTAAAAAGTAAGTTTACTTTGAGGAGACCTATCGTAAGCAATGACTGTGCTGCCAGGAAACCCTGTGTATTGTTGTGTGGTGTGCAAGTACCGTTAATGTGAATTGAACTTCATGGTTGATCTTGAATTAATTTTGGCATAAATATAGTAAAAGAGTGGAACTACTTAGTAACACACTTCTTCCATTTATTCATGGATCGTTTGTCAAATCTGAATCTCTTAAAAAGAAAACTGTTGGAAAAAAGCATGCTGTTGCGAAATTAAATTGTTCAAAAGTGTATGTCTGGCTACTGGCCACTTTAGGAGTTGGATATTTTTCATTTGTGCTATTTTAGTACTGCTAAGCAAATACTTGCTAAGAGAGCATGAACTGATGTAAATAAGCATTGCAGTGGGTTTATGTAGAGTGTTAGTTACAGAGTACAGTCGATGTTCACTCTCCTAAGACTGAGCAGAAAAATATTTTACCTCCTGTTACAAACCCTCTCTTGAAATCGAGTATTAGTATAGTTTTGCCCCTTTGGGCTGACTGCTGCAGAGGAGTAAATACAGACTGCTTGTTCTCAAGTTTAAAAAGTGGTGGAGTTTTTTTTTCCAGCTCTGAAGTATTTGAACTACTACTTCAGCAGTTGTTTTGAGATATTAGATGTTTTTGAAGTCTACATTCTGTGTTTTTCAGTATGTGATTAAGGAAAGCTCTTGTAGGACTCTTGGATTACACCTTCTAAATGACTGGCTGCTTATGCACAGTGACTTCTGCAAAAATATGCACTTCTGGGGAAATAACAGTAAAAGCAAATTTTAGCTGACTTATTTATTCTTCCTTTCCTGTTGCTGCTTTGAATATTCTTTGTGATGCTGCAAATGCAGTAAATTACTCAGATTATGTGAGACAGTTCCAGGCACGTATCTGAAACCTGTGTGTGAGTGGTGTGTATGTGGCAGATGGGGGAAACACGCTTGCAGTGCTGAGGCAGTTTTCAGCCACGTCCTCTCTTTCTTTTACATTGCTAGGTACACAACTCTGTCGTACAGAGCTCCTGAAATGATCAATCTGTATGGAGGAAAGCCAATTACTACCAAGGCAGATATCTGGGTAAGCAAAAAATCATGTAGTATGGAATTAATTCATGAGAGGGAATTCAAAGCAGCATTGACTGACTGAAAAATGAAGTCTTGGAGAATAAAATACACGATGTAGCTAAAGAACACAGAATATAGTAGAGATATCTTGGATAGTTAACTCTTCAGTAAGTAAAATAAATGCCATGTTTGATTTTTATTTTGAAGGAAGGGGAATGGGATTTAAATTTTTTTTTTTGTCAGCCCTAGTTGCTGCTTTATAGTCCCCAGAGATTTCTTGTGGAAACCTGTTGGCAGCATGATCTAGAAAGGTGTTTCTATTAGGTGCTGTGCAGTGAAGAAAATCAACTAAATTGAGTGCAAAGGCTAGTGGGGTATCTCCAGGTGATGTGACACTGAGAATGCATCTCTTGGTATGCCCTGGTTTTGTAGTTTGTTGTCTATATAGGAATGAGTGGAAAAGCAAGTTGTGTTACTGTTTGATACATCAGCTTGTCACGTGAACTGTTTAATAGCGTGGGTTCTACACCACGTGTGAGCACCAGCTGTAGCCAGGATGCCGCTTGTCTCGGTGGTGCTGCTCTCTCGTGTAAAAGGCTTGCTCTCATCCCTTCACAGTGCCTCTGTTTGTCTTTTACAGGCACTTGGCTGCTTGCTGTATAAACTCTGTTTCTTTTCCCTACCCTTTGGAGAAAGCCAAGTTGCCATTTGTGACGGAAGCTTTACCATCCCGGACAGCTCGCGGTACTCCCACAGCGTTCACTGTTTGATCCGTAAGTACACGCCTTATCTGTATGCACACATCTGAGGGGCTGCCCAGAGAGGGGTTTCAGAAGCCTAGAGCAGGCTACTTGAAATGGCACTAAAAGGGAGCCAGGGAATGAGTCTGAGCAACTCTTTCTCCTGGGCGGTTGATGTGACATTTAATGGATGGTCTTAACAATTTTGCAGGATATATGCTTGAACCAGACCAAGAGAAGAGACCTGATATTTTTCAAGTGTCTTACTTTGCCTTTAAAATTGCCAAAAAGGATTGTCCAGTGTCTAATATTAATGTAAGTAGTCATTAATTTTTTCAGTGTATTATGTAGGTAGCTTTGAGAAAAGTCTGTCAGACTGGCTGTGAGATCACTTCAATTTAATCATAAACCTGGTTTCTAAATGTAAAACATAGCAGAGAAGACTTCAAGCTGCTATTGTGTACATGCAGTATGAGCTCTGAACAAAACATGTTCTTAATTTTGAGCGTGTAGCTTCATGAACTATTGATGCTGCACCATGCAAATGACTTAGTCATTAGTAATCTCTTCCTTTAATACAATTAGTATGAAATATACTGCAGAACTTAAAGTCGTTGACAACAGAGGGTTTCATGTTGTAACTGTAGTGTCAAGAGCATTTGTTTGCTTTGGACAACCCCTTTTTCTCAATCTTCCTTAGCAAATGTGTTAGTCCCTTGGAAGGACTCCAGTGAACTGGAAGGCAAATGGAGCAGTGCCTGGGTTAGCCTGTATTCCTGCCCTTGCTTTCCAGGGGAGTTTGACCTTGGCAAGTGTGAACTTTGTCTCAAAGGTCACCTCCTTCACAAATGTAATTACTCTGTGATGGAATTTGAAGGCACATCACTAAGTTGATTATTATAAAGTGGTTCTCAAGACAAGCATCAGGAAAAATCCATCTCAAATTTGAGTTTGCAACAGTCAGTTATAGTGAGCTCTGCCTTCAGGGGCAGACAGGTGAACTTCCTGAGATCCCTTTGAGTTCCTTTATCCTTGTAGAAGGAGGTGCTCAGTAAATGTGAATGTTGCCCTTTGGATACACAGTTTAAAAAAATAAGAATAAAATCTTGAAGTACTCGATAAGTAACTGTCTCTACTGTTTGTGACTGGATTTTCTAGATTTGCATTCTGTACAGGCATTTGTCATTAGAGATGATCTTTGTACTCTCTCTCCCAAAATTGCCATTTTCCTTGGTAAAACATGGTTGAGGTGAGAGGTGATTGATTCAGGAATTCCTTCGAGAAGGGGGTAAGTTAAAGGCCCAGGGAAGCTTGGATGCTGAATGGTTTTTTGGAATTTGTGTTGCGGTGGAAGAGCTAAGTGGGCTAAAAACAGTTTCCTCCAGAGATTGGGCTTTGATTTTAGTTCTTCAGCTTGAGGCTGAAGTAAGTCTGCTCTGTGCAGTCACATGAAAATGTTTGAAGAAAGTGTTGCACTTTGTTGTTGATAGTTGGTAGTGTGTAAATGAAGTGAAGTAGTTGACAAAACAGACCAGTCATGTTCTGGTTTTATTTCTGCAATGGATGAGAGAGTGTAGAGATACTGTTAAATTAAAACAGATTCAATCTACAGCTGTGAGCTGAGCATAAAGCCTTGTAACATGAAAGTCTTAAACCCAAGTATTCCTCTTCAATATGTAATGATTTTTTCTTTCAGGATTTCATTTTTTTAATTTATTCAAATTTGTTTTTCCCCAGAATTCTCCTGTCCCTTCAACTCTCCCTGAACCCTTGACAGCTAGTGAGGCAGCTGCTAGAAAAAGCCAAATAAAAGCAAGGTGAGCAGAGGATGTGACTTCACCTTTTTTTTTTTTTTTTGCTAAGATGAAGCTACACGTTGGTCTGAAACCTGTTTTCAAATGCTTGTTAATAAATGAAATATCACCTTAGTAGAAGTCACTAGGTAAACTGCAATTGTAAGAGCTTCAAGTCTCTCCTTGATTTCCACTCCTTTGCTTTTTTCATTATACTGAGAATTCTGGGAGGAAAAACTGAGAGTCTGTTTAATGAAGGTAAATGGACTTTGTTGGGTTTTGCTTCTGGTTGTTTTGTGATTTTTTTTTTTTTCCCAAAAGTTCTAGTTTTATACCGAAGTAGTCCCTTTTGTCCTTGTTATTAAAAACAAACCTAAAACCTTGGGGCTCTCTCTTCATGCTTTTGATTTCTGCTGTGGTATAGTGTGTGCTTAATGATTCCTTTACCCTTTTATTCCTTGTTAATGGAAGTTGTTAGGTTTTGAGTCTATCAGCATGTGTGACTGAGGTACTTTTATATTCAGCTATAATTATCAGTTCTATTTACAAAAAGTAGAAATGAAAACATAAGAAATGAGTAGAAGTAGAAACAAGTTAACAGATGAGATTTTCCTTTATCTTATTTCCTGTCTGTATGAACAATAAACATGTTTCTAGTCAGGACTTGACTTCCACTCGCTACTGAGTGGGAAGATTATTCTGAGAGGAGATGATTCAGGGAGATACCATCTAGTGTCATGGTCTCCTTGGGAAAAAGGCTGCAGCATGGCTCCTTCGTAATGGTGTTCTGCAGTAGTCATATCCTAGAGCTGCCGGGGTGGTGGGCTTTAGGAAGCAAACTTAAGGTACTGAAGTGCAATGCAGAAGTAGAGTAGTTCATGGTTAAGACAAAACTGAGCTATTAAGAGATGTACTGTGTCTAATTTGAAGAAGAAATAGTTGTCTTTTTATCGAGTATCTTACATGGGAAAATTTTCCCCTTCAGAATAACAGATACTGTTGGACCAACAGAAACCTCAATTGCACCACGGCAAAGACCAAAGGCCAATTCAAGCACTGCCACTTCCAGTGTGCTGGCAATCCAGAGCTCAGCAACTCCTGTCAAAGTACAAGTTCCTGGGGAGTTTGGTAATCGTGGGCAAAAAGGTAACTTAAGGAAGTCCAACGATGGACCAAAATATGAGAAGAATGAATTTCACATTTCTTCGTCTCCTTGATCTGGTAGGGATAGCGTTTAAAACTGAAATTCATCTGCCTTTCCTTATATACCAGAAATCAAATCTTCATCCTTTCCAAAAGACTTGAAATGTGTGAGTTGTAAGTTTGGCCAGGTGCCACAAAAACTAAATGCACATTATTGAGAAGCTAAGGAGTATTTCCATTATGCTTAACACTGGTGTTTAATGAGCTTTCTCCCTGTGAGTTCATGGTCACTTTTGACTTGAAATTAGTTCACAAAAAGTATGAAACTCTTCTCTAACAAACCGCTTTTGTTGTAGTAGGAAAAATATTCTCCTGTGCCTCAATAACTCATGAGATATCAACATTGTGTTGGTGGTATTTGTAGGCTGAAACCATGTAAAAATATCACTTCTCTAAGGACTGACAGATTGATTTCACATTACACTGAGTACAATAGAGGGGGGTTGTTGGGGGAGACACAACTGAGTGAAATGGGTTTTGAAGAAATCCTTTATGGATTCTTCTTTCTCATTCAAAAAGGGTTATGGCTCTGATAAATATTCACTTAAACAGGTGTCATTTTTATCTTGAACACTTTCTAGTTGCACTTTGTGCTGTTATGTGTCCATTACAGTACAGGAAGAGTGGCTTCAGGGCTGGTATTGGCAAAGTGTCAAAAGGCCACTGAGAATGTTTGTGTCCCAGGTGTAAACAATTTTTATTAGATGGGATCTTAGTAGCATCCAACTTGGAGGACTTTTCCTGTTCTGACAAGGAACAGATCATTCCTGGCCACTTCACAATATAAATACAGCATGCAGGAGATTGATTGATGTTAGTAACTGTTTACTTAAGTGGCTGCAAAAACAATTGAATGGTCAAAGCAATCAGGTGTTGAGTTTAATGGAGCTTGACAGGTGAGCCAATAGTTCCCTTAAAGAAAAAAACGTATTGTGTTGTTTTGTGTGCATACAAAGCTGTACACTTGGAGGGAAAGGGTTTGAGGTACTGCAGTGTGTAACTGGAGCGTCGGTAAAACAGTAGTCCAGAACCCGACTTGCTGTTGTGAGACCAGAGGAAGCTTCCAGTATCTTCTGAGTAGAAATGGTTCATGCGCAGGCCTGGAAGTATTTTTGAAAGAGCGAATTGGGGATCTAAGAGCTGTCCTAGTTGTCAGACTGAGAAGGGAAGCTCGTGGACTGTGTCCCCTTGAAGTGTTCAGCGAAGAGGCAGCTGCCAGGGAGAGCTCTGGCTGGAGTGGCGAGGTGGGGATGTCAGTAGCGTTGTCTGCCACACAGGAACCACGCGACCAGGGAACGGCCACGACCTCTCTCAGTGCCAAGGGCCGGCCCCGCACGCCCCGCAGCAGCACAGGGTCCTGCAGCAGCTGCAGCAGGGAGACTGGAGGCTGCAGCAGCTGCACCACCTGCACCGCCAGCAGCACCAGCCCACCGCGCAGGACACTTACATTCACCAGGTACGGTCACGGCTGCGGGACGTGTCTGACGGACACCTTACGCTTACTGGTGTAGTGCACTGGGGATCGTGTGCTGCTTAGACATTTCTTCTGTTGCTGACTGTGGGGTTTCCTCCTAAAAGAGCTCCTGACCCTTCGTACCTTAGCTTTGGCCCTTCATTAGGCCCTGTAATGTTTATCCTAGAAGGTTGCTTGCTTTGTGCCGTTTTGTGTCTGCAGTTTGACCCTGAACCCCAGCTTGCTTTGCATCACCACCATGTGGCTGAAATGAAGACTTTATTTGTAAGGGTGCTTGGGATAAATATCAGGAGTTACCTAGGTGATTATGCTGTGCTTGCGGAAGTGCTGAATATGCTTGCGGACCAGTGCTGAATATGTAGTGTAATTTTTTTGTTAAAAATGGGGAGGTGGAACAGAAAAAGCCTCCAAACACAGAGCGATTAAAATGCAGTGACAGAATTGCAAGTTGGTTCTTGGTCATGTGGTATCTAAATTGAAAAATGCTGTGGAATCAAAAGTGATATTTTAATTGATGCTTCTTTTGAATATCTGTCTATTTCTGAAGGGGAATCATGACTTCTCAAAGCTGTTTTTTCTTTCTCAACTCCAGTATCAGCAAGCAGTGCACCAGCAGATGGTCCAGCAGCAGCTGTTGCTGCAGTCTGTGTACCAGCAGCAGCCTGCCCAGTCGCAGTATCCTGTCATGGTATGTCATGAGTGGAACAGAGGGTACAATCTGAAAACATGGGCTGTGCTTCTAAGCGTTGTGTAGATGAAGTGAGAGAAGTGTGTGAGTAGTTATAATGAGCTGTGGATGCGGTAAATAGTGTGAAGATGGGGATCCGAAATCGTATTCAGCTGGGGGAAGTTACCCAAACTAATCTGGAATTGTACTTGTGTATTAATTGGATGGGATATATCTCTAACTTTATAAGTAGGTATATGCTAATTTTAAACATAATTGGTGCTTAAGGTTTGCAGTTGTGACCACAGCAACAATTACGTTATGCTACAAAGTGACAGATTACACAGTGATGTGAAATTCTTAACTGAAAAGCAAGAGGAGCCAACTGGAATATCCTGTTTTTTAAAAAACAGGAGAAATTGTTTTAAAATTGTGATTACTAAGGAAGAGTTGGGTATGCTGTGCTAAGCAGTAGCATATACTGAAGGTGCAGTAATTATAAAAAAAGTGGTAATATGCTGGAAAAGAGAAGCAGTGTCACTGACCTGTTGGTGCAGTTTCTTTGCACGCACGTGTTCTGGAGTGTGGTGGTGGGTGGTGGTTTGGCTGCAAGACCAGTACTGTGAGTGGGCAGCAGAGACTGCCCCAGCCTGTGTGTGCTTCGGTAACACAACCCTGATGCCCCCAGGTGCAGCAGTATCAGCAGGCTCTCCTGCAGCAGCAGATGCTGGCCCAGCAGCGGTCACAGCAGGCACAGTCCCCCGAATACATCACCTCTCCACAGGACTTTGCACCAGCCTTAATCTCCTACCCTGGCTCACTCCCAGTGCATGCTGGAACACTGGCAGATCCTCCCTATCCTGCAAGCAGGTGAGTGTTCTGGCTGAGGTATGCTCGGGGATTTCTTGTGGCTTACATTACTAACTGTGATTAGCACTGCTTAATAAAGGGTAATAAATAATGACTTTGCCATGAATTCTTATGAACATCAGTGTGTGGAATAAAACTGCCATTCTTTTCTGATTTAAAAATAAAACCCAGATTTATCTAGTTTCACTGATGTTATGAACTAGGTTATATGTTTATACAGGTCCCTACTAGACTTCCCTTAAGGTAGCTTTCAGATGCTTTTGGGATGAGCTGTTAATGGTTATGTGTTGCTTGTGTGTAGTGTTTTGGTGTAATGAAGCATGTCTCAGATTTTGACCCTATAAATAATCCTGTCGATGTTTCTTTATTTGCTTCCTTGAACTGACTTTACAGGTCAGGTATTCCTGATGCTGAAACAATTGCCAGTTACCCAAAGCAGAGCATCAATAACCCGCCTGACATGTCAGGCTGGAACCCATTTGGAGAGGACAATTTTTCCAAGTTGACAGAGGAGGAGCTGCTGGACAGAGAGTTTGACCTGCTGAGATCAAGTAAGGGACGCTTGAAGGCTTACTTTGCTTCCCAGTAAATGAGGGCTCTGTAGTTGCTCAGCAGTTCCAACACCTGCTTGTCCAAGGGCCGTGTGGGCTGTGTACAGAACATTCTTTCTGAGCATTTGAGGGCACAGTTGGGCCTGTCTTCTTCCCTTCCTTTTCCTTTCTGAAAATGTGTGCAATAGGAACTTGCCATCTAAAACTGGTAGTTACTGGCTCAGTTACTGCAGAAATGGTACTGTCGTAGCTCTTCAGTGCTGCTTGTGTCACCTTCACTGTCAAGAGGCTCTCAGCAGCAGAGCTTTGTTGTCAGATGGGAACAGAAGTTTGGCTGCTTGCTTTACTCCTTTCCAGCTTTTTTCTTGCACACCAGAGCAGAAGATTGTGTGGGTCTGATACGTCCTTTGAAAATGCCTGAAAGAAAATTGATCTATTACATTATGTTAATGTTTTGTAATGTCCTTTCTGATGAGTGGCTAAATGTAAGGGCTGCTTTATTGTTCTGATATGGCAATAGTTGAATAAACTTTTTCCTCTTGAAGTCAGTTATCTCCATGGTTTTTACTTGGAATTACTTCTTCTTCTTAATTGCTTAACACATGCTTGTTAGATGCTCTTCCTATAACTGGTTTTGTTGAGATCAGATTTATCAGTGGGACTTGGAAGATGTGACAATATCAAAAAACAGCTTGTGCATGCTTGGCTTTTTATCTGCAAGTTCCTGGCAATTAAAAGTGCAGTAAAGTTGAATTTCAAGTAATTAAAAAGCACCTCTGCCTTTAGCTGAGTCTTTCTTCTTGGATTCCTGTGTCCTTGAATGTAACTGAGCAAGATGTGCACACTACCTGTTAACCCTTAAGGAAAGTAACTGAGTGGGTTTGTGTGGGAAACTCTAGTTGATAGTTTTTGATTATGTTGATCAATTAAGATGTACTTTTGAGATATGAAAGTAGCCTGCACACATTTCACAGTACAATTACTTAGTGCTAGCTGGGAGAAATGGCTAATGTACCAGTTTAAAAATGAGCATGCCTTCCAAATCCAAGTTGAGGATTTGATTCAGTAATGGAATTGAATACCTTTAAGCGTGCTGCTTCCAAATGAGGCCTTAAGTTGTTCGAAATAATCGACTCTTGAATCCAGAGCAGGTGAGTTCGTAGCAGGTGGTCAGTACATTACCCGCTGTCACAATCTGTGACTGTTGGACCAGTGATGGTAGTTATGGTAAGTTTGAGATGGGCTTGGTTAACCACAAGTTCTGCACAAATGTAAGTGCCAAAGAGCACAATAAGCGAGGCACGTTTGGGACTCACCTTTCCAAGGTAATTCAGTGCACAGGGGAGCTGGGTGTGATAACACACTTCATACACTGTACCCAAAAAGTCAACAGCATCGTTTTGCTTCCTAGCAACCAGCATTAGGTCTGTGAGTCACTTGAATACAGCACTTATCAAGATGAAAAGCCATGACTGCTTTGGGCAGCAGTACACTAGATGGCAGGCTTGTTTGTACGGGCCGGGCTGCACTTAGAGCTGTTCCAGGCCTTGGGGCTTGGTGTCTGTTCAAGGCCCAGAGCAAGGACAGCACTTGTAGTTTGTACCTGTGTGTGTTTGTACACGTAGATACACACAGCACAGCCTTCCAAGACCTTCTGACTTGGATTTTTTTGATATTAAGACTGTTTGCATTGTGGTATCATCTTGGGTACAACAGCCTTAATATGAGCTTTCCTCAGTGTTAATGTCTTTGCTGCAGCCAAAGCAGGAATATATCGACTTTGTCTACTGGTACTTTCTCAACCTTAGCTGGAATAATGAGAAATTGGGAGATTAATTGTACAATTGAGGCTTGGACCTATAAAATTGTCTTTAACTGTATAATACTTCCTGGAATTTCCTCAGGTATATAATTAAGATTCAAGGGTGAGCTCCTTTTAGGTGTAGGTTACCTCTTTTGAGGGTAAAAGGCTCTTGTCTACTAAGTAATTTTTTTGGCATTGAGAGAAAGAAGTGCAGATACAGGTCTGATAAATGGCTGTATTTTTCTGTTACTAAACCCAATTGCTGTCACATACTTCACAACTCTCATACTCTTATGTAAGTTTGTCTTTTTGCCATGTTACGTGGTGCTGAGTAGCATTCAAAACATAAATGCTTTCTTGCCCCTTTTAAAAGCCTACTTTGTATTGTTGAACTGAGACTTCACACATAAAGAGTTTTTTAATCTGTCCGATACTTTTAAAGCTGATGTGCTCATGACAGTAACACATGAGTAATTAAATATACACAGCCTTTGTTAGAGGATCAAGATGTTGTCACACTTTGTCAGGCTGATATTACTGTTGGATTTCTGGGTTGAGTGGCTTAATGTCAGTGTGTGCAGCGATGGGGGTGTTGCAGAGATGATTCATCGCTTCTGTAAAAGGGATCTAACTCCTGGATGACGATGCCCTGCTTATACTTGGTGAAGGTTTTCCTAGTAGAAAGGTGGCAGGTCCAGTTAAGCAGAAGGTGCAGTTGGATGGAGGTGTCTGAACTGAGCACCTTTGTGATACTGAGTGACAGGTTGGAGCTCTGAGTTCTCGTGTACGCTGCTGCTTCTCTGCTGTTATCATCACTTAGTGATGGGACAGAAGCAACATGTGATGCTGAATTTCTCACAGCATTGTGAAGAAGTGGAATTGTTAAACAGCTTCTGTAACCCCTTAATAATCTGTGCAGAGCTTGGAGCCAAGAAAAGGAGTGAGCTGTCTCGCTGGGAGGACAGCAGCCCAGCTTTCACAGAGTCACACAGAGGTGGTTGTTAGACCTGGGATCACCTTGGTGCTCCAGCAGAGATAGGTGTGGGTACAAAATCTCCCAAGTGCTCTGCCTGTCTCTTCTGCAGCCTGCACAGTGGGAAGGAACTGCCTGGGCCAGCTGGGCTTTAACCTTTGTCAAAAACCCCTAATAGAGAGTATATTCCTTCCTCACCCTGTACAGCACATAGCTTTGCATAGGCCTAAGACCTGCCATTTTTATTTTATTTTACTTTATTTTTTGTTCTGTTTCATTTTGTTTTTTACAGACAGGCTGGTGGACAGGAGAGCATCTTCAGATAAGAATGTGGAGCCACATTCTGCTCCACAGAAAAGTCCTCCTGAAGATCCCTTTGGTTCTGTTCCTTTCATTGCTCACCAAGGCAAGTTACACCTGTAACTCGATTACCTCATAGCTGTAGGTGTACATACATGTACGTGTATGTATGTGTCGGAGTGTGCTCACAAGTTAAACGACCAAAGAGTGGCTGAGGGATCAACTGCCTCCTGAAAGCACTTGGGCTGAAGAGATTTTTTTATTATGTTAATTACCTCCAGTGAAAATCCACTCGTGCATCCAGCTCTGGTGCCTGTGTTGGTGACACTGTGTATCCTTGGCAGTGCAGTTCCCCTGTACCAGTGTAGAACCACAGGTGCTTTTGCTGAAGGCAAATTACTTGCTAAGGCCAAATTTTTCCACTTCCCTGTAGTCTGCTTCTTACACTGTTTCTGTAGTTAGTTCTCCAGACTGTAGGCTTCTGCTGCATTTAATGGACAGTTTTGGTACAAATTGAGTCAAACGCAGACATTTTGTTGTCTCTACACGGGGAGAGGAGGGTGAGCATTCATTATTGCCTTTCAGTTCAGCTTTGATCCTTTTTACCTTGGATGGAAGTAAAACTAACATGGTATGTGGGCATTGACTGTGACTGGGAAACTGCATCATGGTCCAGCTTAATCAACAGTTTTCACATTTGGTTGATCAGCACTTTAATATTTATTTTGGTACCTGTGACAAAGTAAAGCCTATGTGATAGTTAAATGTTAAAAAGAGCTTCAGTCACTTCTGGAGCCACTTAGGTGCTTACTGAAGTTTGTTGAGAGTTCTTGTGTGATAAAGGTGCCTTAGTATGACTCTTAAAGACTGTTCTTACAGAAGTTCAAAACCTCAGGTAACGTGCCTTAAAATAAATCAGTTGGGGTCAACCTAAGTTATCCGTGTTTTCTTTCCACTGGATCTTGCAGTGTTGGAGATCCTCCACTGGGGCTGCATAGTGCTCACAAGTGTTCTGCACGTGGTGTTGGGTGAGCAGGGTAACGTGTTCTGCAAAGCCATTGGTAAAAATCCCCCACAGCAGCCCTGTGTGCTCCTGTTGTTAGACTGGAGTTGGTCCTGTGTGGTGTAATACTGTGCTCTGAGTTTGTGGTTTTGTTCTGCTCACCAGACTAGACAAGTTTGCCTTCGGTCATCTTGTTCATGTCCAGTAGATCAGTACCACATGAAAGCCATTTCAGTGAAGAAGGGTTTGCTCAATAGGTGCTGTTGGGAAGGGTTTTCCCTGGAGTCTTCATTCAAGAGGTTGCTTTGGTTCATAGGTGAGCCTGAATTCACATGCAAAATGAACAGTGTAGTTATACTTGATGTGAGATGGGGACCAACAGGTGCTTAGTCCGTCAAGTATTCCTGCCCTTGTGTCCAGGGATTATCTTATTGCTTTCATCTGAGATCTTGGAAGTGCATCTGCTCATTGCTGGTTTTTTTCAGTTGGTTATAATATAGCTTAGACTGTAAGGAATGCCCTCACTGTATTATGTCTTGTGTCTTATCTTTGTTTCTTTGAACTAAGCTTTTAATTCTTAACATACTAAAAAATAAAGGGGAGATGTCTTCTGTTAAGGGCTGGAAAAACAAGTTCAGTCATGGCTGAAAAACCAAAGTGCTTGGGACATGCTGAGCTGGTTTGTGGACTGATACCTGTAGCACTGGAAAAAAAAAATCAGGCATTTTTCAGTAGCTTTTTTTCTTTGGACTTGTAACTGGCACTTAAACAAGAGTACACGCTGGCTTGATTTCAAGGAAGATATTGTTAATTGTGTTTACATTGAACTGGACTTAGTAAAAATCTCTGATACAATAAATCTTTAAATGTAAAGACTTGTGTTTTAAAAGCTGGTTTGTGTTCCCCACTGAACTGCTCTTGGTAATGTCTTGAAATGAGGTGTTGTAAGATAGCTAAGAAAAGGAGAATGCTGTTCACGTAGACATATTTCATTGCTCATTGAGGGCTTTCTAGAGCAAACCTGACAAATGTCCCTAATGTTTTGATTTCCTCTTGTACTTAAGATTCTTGTGTAACATGTTCTTTCTAGTTTGTTCCTTGTGACTGTAAAGGATGCAACAGAAGTAAACCACATGTGTACCTTGCTCAGGGCATCCCAGGGCAGGTGACTGCATGGAAAGTGGAACAGGAGTTTAATACCTTGAGTGCAGTTCCTGCGTTTGGGTGAGAGACTCTGAACCTTGTTAGAGCACAAGTCTCCTTTCCTTATTGTAACATGTCTGGGAGCAAATGTGGAGCGTGTTAGCACTGTTTGCCCAGGGTTCTGACTGTGGAGTTCTGACTTGCTGGATTACAATGGGATGAAATGTTGATGTTATAAACACAGCATTTTAAAGTAAATAAATATGACTTTATTGAAAAGTGACAGCTCTTACTGAAAGTGTGTTCTACTGTATTGGCCACAGTTCCAACTCCAAGGTGGTTATTTTTCTGCTTGGTTTTGCCATAACAGAGGTCTGTTGTGTAAATGGTCTATGTGGGCTGTGGCTGAATAGGGTCACCTAGAGAATCTCTTTGGTTTTGGAGGCTTAAGGGTTCTCTACTGAAAGCAGCACTTGACTCAATACTTAACTAATTCCTGTCATCTGATGTGAGGTGGCAGCAAGAAGCTGAAAATCACGTGTAATTTTTGACTTAACAACTTAACACCAAGTGCTGGTACTTGGGCAGTTAAGTGTCACCAGGTATGTTTATGTGTGTCTGGGAATGTGATGCAAGGGAGATACAGGGGTTGGAATTGGAAAACTTTGATCATTGCTGGAAAAGTCCGTGGGCTGCTGTGAATTGTGAGTCCTTGGGATATTCGCTGTGGAGCTGAGAGTGCATTTCAGGCTGGCGCTGCTGCAAGGATCACCAGAGAAGAAAACCTGGAACTGGATGGACTACAGCTGCTCCTCTGTCAGACCTTCTGTACTTACTCTTGTCCCCTGGGAATGGAGAACCAGGACGACACGTGTGACCCCTGGCATGCTGCCCAGAGAGCACATGGGGGGGTGAAATCACCTAATGTGGTACTGGGGTCCTCTTGGGCTGGTGGAGAGGGAAGCAGTGGGGAAGCTCTTGGTGTGTATCCTGTTAAAAAGTGTCCTCACAAGCACTACATGTAAACTTGCTACATACACTAACTTATGCCTGAATGTTTGTGAAAAGTAGTAATGTCTTAGGACTTGAATGGAAAATTGGTGTGGGAAAGGATTCCAGTGTTCAGTGTGTTAGAAACAAAGGTGACATTGCAAGCTTCTTAAGAAAAAGAGAGCAGAAAGCACAGATGAATAGCCAGCACTGAGGCACTTAGACACTTGTCATGTGGAAAACAGATCCTGGTTCTGGAATGCCTGAAACACCGAATGGTGACAATTGTAATAAATGGTCTCCTGTGGTCAGCATTTTGGAATGGAAGCTTTCAGTTCAAGTGTGCATTAACCAGCTTGTGTTGTCACATCATTTGTTAACATCAAGTTGAGTGTTTCAGAAACTCAGGTGAAACATATTTTAAGCTATTTCTAAATGCTGAGAGGGAAATGTCATAGTACAGTTTGCTGTTGAGTTTTACTCAGTGGCCTTTTGCCATCTTAGGTTTGTTTACACTGATCCTTCGTGGGATGAAGCTGGGTTAGATTGCCTTTTGATTCCCTCAACTTAATACTGACATTCATAGAAGTAATACAAGACTTGAGGTAACACTCAGTGATTTTGATGGACTGTGTGGAGATGTTGGGAACCTTGCCTGATATGTCTTTGCCTGTGCTCCCCTGAGCTGTCTGACAGGCGTTTGCTCCTGTGGAGACTGTGTGAGCTCTCTCCTGGCTTGGCTTACTGGGATGTGGCTCTGATTCAGGTCCTCTCATAAACTATTCTACTGAATGTTTGTAAAGCTAACTTGGGCTCCAGATGTGGTACTTCTCCATCAAATCACTTGGGTTTTGTAACCTCCACAGGTAATCCCTTTCCAGCCTCTGCAGCCTTGTTCACTGTGCAGAGACTAGGGATAAAAGCAAGTTCAGTTCCATAGCAGCTTCCTTCTGACTTCCAGACTTCCTGCACTCAGAGACATGGTGATGTCTGCAAACGATGGTTTTAGATGTCTTGGAATAAGAGAGGGTTTGTGGTGTGGTGTGCACTGTGCCATCTGTGTGGATCTTGAGGAAAACCAGTTGTCTGTGTCAGATAGCAGTGCCATGGGAGTGATCCGGAGCCTTGAACACAGCATGTCTCTGAAAAGACTCTGCTGCAGTAGCTGATGATGAGCGTTCACCACAGCCCAGCAGAAGAGTGATGTTCTGGCATGAAGAAACAGGGGTGAGGACTATTGATGCAGTTATGTTTTGTGTACTGCTTCGAACAGGGTGTCGGAGCACTGCGAGTTGTGTACCACAGCTGTGGAGCCTTGGGGCCACTGTGCAGTCTGGGCCTTGAAGTGAAACACAGCTCGCTGGAATTGAAGAAGAAATGACAAACATCAGAACAGGAGAAACAAGGAGACTTGAGCCACCGTGACAGCACTTAAACAGCTCATGCCACCAGTTCATGTTTGTTTGGCAGTTGATGTTCTGGACTGTTAAGACACCCAGACCTGCACAGTGATATGGCTGTTGTGCAGTGCTCCAGATTCAGCCAACTGGGCAGTTACATTGAGTTCAAATCAATATTTGTACTCACTGAAAGTACTGCTGATGTTACTCTATAACCTCTCCTGGGCTCCAGTTTCAGGTATTGGTACTGCTTGCTGGATATGGGTTCCCTGTATCAAGGTGTTTTTTAGACTTCAGCTTTTCCAGAGAACATTTCCCAAGTAACTTGAAATTATCCACCCATCACCAGTATAAATTATATGTGTGGGCTTTGCCAGGAATTTGCTTTTTCTCTCCAAAATGATTCAGTGGGGTTTTTTTTTGGTGGTTTTGGGTTTTTTTTCGAAGCTTGGAACAATCATGCACACGTTTCACTCCTTTTCTGACACGTTTCAACCTTTAGAGTAACTATTGAAAAGAAATGTCAGCAGTAGGCAAGGCAGAAGTGTGGTGTTCTCCCATTTTTGTTGTTCTTGAAAATAAAGGTGGTAAGTAGTGTAAATGCGTTACAGTACTGAGCAGCTGCTGGCCTGTCTCTGGTCGGAGAATGGGTGCAGATTTAGTTGCAGCCCGCGGGTAATCCTCGGGCTGACATGTGGCAAATTGTTCTGAAATGATGGTGGCAGTATGTTCCCAATTCCAAGGAAGCTTAAAGCTCTTATGCCCCACTCCTGGGCCACCCCCGCAATACCCTAAAATGAGGGACCAGCAGAAGGCATGTAATTATTGCAGTTGTTAGAGGGCATTCATCCTCTTATAATCCTGTGTCTCGAAAAAGAACATCAGAAAATTTCCTTGAAGATTGGGATCTTCTTATACGATTAAAGATGTTCCACCTGGCTCGCATTTGAGCAAAGAACAATTGTTTGCTACAAGCTGCAAACCTGATTAGAAGTGTGGTAATCTGACCAGCACATTGTAAACAGATGTTACTCACCAGTGTGCAGCATTTCTGTATAAATATGTATCTGAACAGTGTCTGCTGCAGGGTAACCTGAGAAGACGGCATGAAATCAACATGACACAAGGCCTCAGTTAGGAAAGCTGTTTGGCCAGAGCATTGAATTGCCATTAAGCAGGAAATTTTCCCTTTTGGAGCATTGTTTGTGTGCAGTGCTCTTTATTTCATTTGCTGACTTCTTTAGCAGTGAGACAGAGGCAGCTGAAGTGTAGAAAACCAAACTATTCCTGTCGTGGTATAAAACCCGATAGTTCTAGGGAGGATATTTCTGTTGCTTTGGTTTGGATTTGACACCAGTTTTCTCCCTGTTCCTGTGGCTAACCTCAAGCCACTGCAGGTGTGAAGGTGCAGGCAGAGAGGGTTTGTTCCTGAGGGTTGGCCAGGTCGTGTTGAAGACGAGTGTCTTGGAGTAGTTTCTGCTTGGAGCAGATGTTTCCAACACCTCCACACAGACTGAGGAACAAAGTGAGACAATTTGCTCTTTCCTGACAGACACTGATGGGGGAGCAGTGAGGTTTCCACTCTGGAAATACTCCCTTGAACAGAAGTGTTTTTTCAAACCCATGTAGCAGGAGCAGTTGTTGCTCACAGCACTATCTGATGTGCTACTGGCTTTCCTGGTGACATGGTCTGTGTAGGGTCACACATGGAGTGCTGGTTCTGAAACTTTGATAATAGTGAGCTGTTAGTGCAGGTTGTGAGTTTGTGATCACTGATGGGTAAGTTCCAGGCTGTACAGTGCATAGACATTGATTGCTGCCATAAACAAGTCACATCTATAACTCTGTCAGAGACAATGGATAAGGAGGAATCTCCTGAAAAGCTCGGGATTTGGAAACCCTGTTCATAAACCACTGATGAGCTCAGAGGCACTCATTGCCTTGTGCTACGAGTATGTTAAATCTTGGATAAAGAAATATTCCTGTAATATTTTCAGTGGCCTCTGAATGGAGATATTTTGGATGATGTTTTTGCCTTTTGGGGGCACACACTTACAAAATGCACACATTGGGCTTCCTTTTCCTGCAGCTGCCTCATTGCTGCCAGCACAGAGGCTGGCGTGTGCTATATCCGGGGCACAGTGGCTTTGTCCCATTGCCCTCGGTAGAACAAGAGGCCGCAAAAGTGACAAGGACAGATTGCTGAGGAAGGTACTGTAAAAATGAGCAAGTATGCCTGACTTTCAGTGCTCTTGTTAGCTACTCAAGCACCTCCATGCCTCTGCCTCTTGTCAGGGAGGAAGGCGCTCAGCGTTTCCTCGAACAGTGGTTCAGAGCTGCAAGTGTGTGGAGAAAACACGTGGCTTCACAGCTAGCAAGCGTGTGGGCTCTGTCTTTGCTGGGGACCCACATCTCCAGCAAGCGGGATTGCCCAGTGAGTTGTTCCTGCCTTCGTCCCAGTTTCTCTAGAGGTGGTAGTTGTTAGAATTGAGTGGAAATCTTAGGATGCTAATATAGACTCCTAAAAGACCGGGTTGTCTGGATGCCTGACTCCCAAAATCATTAGCAAGAGTAACAGTTGTGAATAACAGGTGGGTCTGTTGAGATGCTGGAGTGGCTGGTGTGCCAGTGCCAGGACATGGAGTGTGGGGTGGGAAACTGCTCCAAGTGTTTTGCCATGTGCTGGCAAGTCCTGTTTGCTATTCTGGAGAGGTCTGGTACTGAGGGATACACGATGTGTACCTTAAGTTGCGTGGTCAGTGAGTCAGTGGCTGTTCGTAGAGGTTGGGGTGGGTTTTGTCTTGTCAGTGCCCTTTGCAGTTTGATGTCCAGGGATTGTGTGTGGCAGCATTTAACAAATAATATTTAGACCTTTTGGGAAGCCAGGTACAGTAGATAAACTATGGTTCAGTTCTTGCCTTAAAAAGAAATAACCCACTTTATAGATTGTTTTCTGTGTATTAAAATTATATGCAAAGGTTTGATCATTGCTTGGGAGTGTAAACTCTTGGATATTGACATGTAGAAAGTGTTTGGGGGGTTTATTGTGTAAGTGTTAACATCTAACCTAGAAATACTTCCTTTTAAATCTATTTGCATTTATGCTAACATTACTGTTTCAGTAAATATTGGAAACAGCAGGATTTGGAGACTGGGGGGTTATAGTGCAATGTGAAGGCTGTACCTTTGGGAAATCTCAAGTAAGCAGCAAAATAATCCAGATTCTAATTTAGTGGGTAAAGCAAATATGTAGTGTTTAAAATTACAGTAGATAAGAAGCAATCTGACACCAGAAGCAAAGAAGAAACAGCTCAAAGCCCTAATCACCTGATGTTTTCAGTCATTCTGGTCATCTTGTTTTTAAATCCATACATAAATTGTATTGCTGCCGAATTTTGATTATTTCAAGTGTAATTGCGAAGGAGCAAAGTAGCTGGTGGATGAGGAAATTGTATGTTAATTCCCTTTGAAGAAGGAGAAACTGCTTCTGTAAAACATTGTTTTCTGGTCTAAACTAAAGCATAGAAAGAAAAGAATCTGGTTTGGCCTGAAAGTTGCTTGCTAATTTCTTTGTGAAGGGAAGAATTAGCTGAGATTATTTTGTATGTGGCAAAAAGAAGAGTGTTATGGGCTGGATTCTGGCTGAAGATTTTTCTGTAGAAATAGCTGGTGCCCAGAGCCATCCCCAGCTTTCTCAATCCTGTTAACACACAGAGTCAGTTAAATTCCAGTATTTATGTAACAAAGCCACAAGTGGAAGGTGTTGGTTTTAGTGGGAGGGTCAGCAGTGCTGTGTGTAGAGCACATGAGTAACTGTGTGGCAGGAGCAGCCCCTGTCCCCAGCTGGTGTCGCACACTGGAGATGCGAGGAGCTTGTCCCTGGAGCCGGGGTGCCCCTGGGAGCCTCTCTGGGCAGGACTGCACATGTCTTGGGAGTGGCTCTGTGCCTGCCGAGAGGGGCATTCTCATCACTGTCATTAGTGTTACGTGGTCAGTTAGGCTCCTTAAAGCAGTGTGGCCCAGGGTGATCTGTGTCTGAGAGAAAAGGGCATCTTAAGAGCAAATGTACCTTCCCCAGCTGAGACTGCGTTGCTTTTCCTCCTGCTCCTTCTTACAATAGAAATCGGCGCTCGTGCGAACGTCTCTGTGCAGCGCGGGGCTCCGGCACAGGGACACACCCGGCCTGCCGAGTGACCAGACCTGTGCCGGGGCACTGGGCAGCCTCCCTGCTCTGCTTCTTCTTGCCATCGCTCTGCTTTACTACTGCAGACTTTCTACTGCTCCCAGAATTCCCAAGGCAACCACCCCACGATTGGTTGATCAGTGAATTGTTCTTTTAGCTCTAGTTGTCAGGGAATAGTGGGGAGGAAGCTGTCAGAGTAAAATGAATACCTAAATGTCCTTGCTATAGGGAAGCTGAGCTGATGAATCCTGTTTAGACACAAAGTGGGAAGCACTGGTTTCAAACTACAAGGGTAGCAAGAGCTTTTTGTGCCTTCCATTTGCTACAATGGAAGTTAGAATGACTAGAGCATGCTCTCATGACTAGAGCACTAAGCTTATCAGACTTGTCAAAGCAGAAGCACTACCAGAAATAAGTCTGATTAAAAAAAGAAAAAAATATTAGCTTCTCCAACCTGCTGGCTCGTGTTTCTCTGGAGAGGAGCAGCTGCACAGTGAGTGTGTTGGAAAAGGTATCTTGGGAGCTCATCCGTGTCCTTTGGTCCCTCCTCCATGCCCCAAAAATACTGGTACTGTATATCCAGGCACCTTGTGCTCTAGGAGTACAAGCTGGCAACTCTGACTATTGATTTTTGTGAGCGTTGTTTGAGATATTAATCTTGTTTTTAGCTCAGTCCCCTCAGTAAGTACAGGATATATGTGTGCATCAGCTCCTGCCATGTGTGGCTGTGGAGTGTGTGGATTGCCTTTGGTTTAAGTTCCTTTTTTTTTTTTTTTTTTTGCTTTTTTCTTTGGACCTGCAGGTTCCCCTGGAAAACAAGTGGATAACTCAGCCAGCAATCAAGGAAATAACCTGGGGACCCCAACCAAAGCTGGAAAACTGAGCCATGCATTTAGAGATCCCCGGCCAGGGAGGAAGAGTGCAGAGGGACACATGACAAAAGGTGGTGAGGAGTCAGAGAGTGATTTTGAATCTGACCCTCCTTCTCCCAAGAGCAGCGAGGAAGAAGAAGAACAGGAGGATGAAGAAGTCTTGCAGGGGGAGAATGGAGACTTCAATGATGACAATGATACAGAACCAGAGAATTTAGGCCACCGCCCTCTCCTTATGGACTCTGAGGAAGAGGTAGAGGAAGAGGAGGAAGAGAAGCAGAGCTCTGACTCTGATTCTGACCGTACCAAGCAAAAATCAGTGGAAGGGCTCCTGAGCAATAGGTTCAGAGACTGTGTGGGCAGCAGTGAAATCCAGGAACCCAGTTCAATGCACACATCCTCATCTGAGGTGCCAAGCACTGTGATCAACCCTGGCCAAGAATTCGATGTGTTTGGGGCTGTGCCCTTTTTCACCCTGCAGCCTCAGGCAAGAGAGAAGATGGACAAAGATGTTTCTTCCCAGACAGCTTTTCCCAGCCTGGCCCAGGAGCAGGACGACTTGGATGTTTTCACAAAAGCCCCCTTCAGCAAAAAAGTGCCCCAGCACGATGGGCAGGTGTCGGGAACGGAGCCTCTGCTCTCCCCCACGTCTCCACGGAGTGTGGATATCTTTGGCTGCACCCCATTCCAGCCATCCCTTCTCCCCAGGTCTGCTGGGAGCAGAGAGGACCTGTTTGGACTGGTGCCTTTTGAGGAGATCACAGGGAGCCAGCAGCAGCAGAAGGTGAAGCAGCAGCGGAACCTGCAGAAACTGTCTTCCCGACAGCGGCGCATGAAGCAGGAGGTGTCCAAGAGCAACGGGAAGCGCCACCACGGCACCCCCACCCCCAGCACAAAGAAGGGGCTGAAGCCGAGCTACCGCACCCCGGAGCGAGCCCGCCGGCACAAGAAGGCAGGACGCAGGGACTCCCAGAGCAGCAACGAGTTCCTCACCATCTCGGACTCCAAGGAGAACATCAGCGTGGCCTTGACCGACAGCAAGGACCGAACCAACCCTCTGCAGACAGACGAGAGTCTGCTGGATCCCTTTGGAGCCAAGCCCTTCCACCCGCCGGAGCTGCTGCGGCACCCCCAGCACCAGGGCTTTGGGGACAGCCGCGGGGACCTCGGCACGGTCGTCGTGGCTGGCAGGCCGAGGCAGAGCTCCCTGCACGGGGCCGTTCATGGTGGGGACGGGCTCAGAACAGACGACTTTGGTGCGGTGCCCTTCACAGAGCTGGTCTTGCAGAGCGCACAGAGCCAGCAGCAGGCGCTGGAGTTAGATCCCTTTGGAGCAGCTCCATTTCCTTCCAAACAGTAAAGGCTTCCAGTGGGTTCCCCCCATCCTCTCCAAGTCCCTTAATAAAGGTTTAGTGGAGTAATTTATGTGGTTGAAGTGACAGGGACCTTGGTTGTGCAGCTTGTTCAGGTTCAGGAGGGCATGGCCCGCTTGCACAATGGAATTGTGAATGATGGCTTATTCTGATTAGAGTTCTGGAGTTTTTTTGAAAAATAGAGAAAACAAACTAGGAGGGCCATTTTGTTATGGCAGATGGCTCCCGGAATGGAAAGAAAAATTGGATACGAATCACTGTCACTGACTTGGGGGCCATGGGACATACTGTAATTCTGCACTTCAACGTTGCCTTTCCGGCCCTCTGCAATGTGCCCAGTTGGAGGGGAACAGGCAGGGAACACATGGAAAATGTTTTCCATACATACAGGGGTGTAACGAACTGCAGTGGTTCTTTGTGTCTCAGTTGCAGCAGACCTAAGAAGCAAGACATACTAATATCCAGATTATCTGCTGGAAATAGTCTTTGCTTCCTAGGTGAAAACTACGTTTATTAATCATGAAAGATAAAGCAGCCACGTCCTCAAGAGGCTGTGGCCCAGAATTCCAGAGCACAGCTATGGCTTGGGACCTGGCAGACATCTATGCAGCTGCAGAGATGAAAGGCACATTATTGTTTTGTGTGCCTAAATGGTCAATTTTTTTTTTTTTTTTTTTACAGTAAGTGCCATTAATGTAAAATAGCAAACTGGAAATTTAGAGTCAAAACTGAAGATACAGAAAATATACTCGTTTCTGAGAAGCCTGAATGTAGGAGAGTGAGCCAGCAGGGACACAGTCAGTGTTTGCAGCACTTGGGAGACTCCTTAGCACACTGGAAGAGGGGCTGGTTTATCCTTGGGCACATACAGAGTGTTTAGTTGACTTGCACAGTTGACTGTGAGGTGACTGTGATTTGATTACAAATTGGGATTGGTGTCTGAAAATACCTTTTCTTTTCCTCTTGGATTTTTATTGCAAAGAAAACATGTATTCTCTGAAGGCTGTTGTTTTGTACAATAATAGTTTTATGAAATGACTGTAACCTAATTAATGTTCTTGTAAGTTCTGCTGAATGCACTGAGGTTTGGAGAAGCTTCCCTGCTCCCAGCTGTGTTCCAGCCCAGCAGGAACTGGTGGCTGCTGGACCAGTGAGCTGCATTCACACCACAGAGCCTTACGAGCAGGACCCCGGTCGTGCTGCCCATGACCTCGGGGGCGTGAGGGGCACCGGGAGCGTGTGGTGCCAGCAGGTGGTGGGGAGGAGCTGTGAGCACTGCTGAGGCCAGGCTTTCATTCCTGTTTTGGAGAAGCTCGTGCTGTGTGTAAGCTCGTGCCAAGCCGTGGACACTGTCTAGAGCCAGCACCCCTTGGGACAGCCTGGTCTGTCTGCCTGGGTTCCATGGCCATCTTCAAGGACATGGAAGGAGGTGGTTTCTTGGCAAGTCTCACCTTTATATCCTGCTCCACTGAATGCCAATGAGTAGGTAATGGATGTTTGTACATGGAGGATGGCAGCGTTTGGTTGGGTCCTCATGTCTCCCACTGTCACAGGTGGTAAAATGAAATATTCAGGGTTGTGCTTTTTTTCCCCAAAGCCTCCTGCTGGTTATACAGTGGTCCTGAGATCTGAGCGGGGGGGGTGTGGATCCCTTACACTATTTGCTCAAAACACATTGAAAGCAATGGGTGTATGTGAGAGAGCTTCCCCTCACTGTGGTATCTGAAAGAAGCTCATAGCTATCCATGCACCATCATTACCTTCATCTTCCTCGGTTTCATTTTTCTCACAGGCTGCAAGTGGAATATTCCAGCTGAGCGTGGTTCAGTGTGCCTTTTCCAGGCTTAGAAGTTAAGCTCGTAGGAGGTTGTGAGTAGAAGTGTTTCAACTCTATTTGCACAGGAGTTTCCTAGACTTTATTACTGCTCTTCTCACCTGTTTGGTGCCAAAGGCTGTAAGAAGCACACGCCAAGTTTTGTAGCATTTTCTGATACTCAGGTTAACTGTCTTTTTCCTTTTTTTTTTCCTCTGCACGTGCTTATGAGCTGCCTTCCCTGGTTTCCTTCAGAGCTGTTACTCACCTGCCTGAAGAGCTCCTGGAACAGATTGAGATGACAGGTGGGGCAGAGGGTGGAAACAAAACCAGAATAAAACAGCAGAGAATAAAATGGTCCTAAATGTGGCTGGTCCTCACCAAAGCCACATGGCTGCTGCCTTCCCAGTGGGAAAGCAACGGGAAGGGTTAACCATGCATGTGGCACTGGGGCTTGGCTCCAGGGCCAGGGAGGAGAGGTGGTGGCTGTTGGACACAGAGGGAGAAGACCTGGTGTGGGCAGAAGCGTTCAGGTAAACTAAGAATAGAAGGAAATACGTTTGGTTTTTATCAGTTTGCCCTGAGACTCCAGGCTGAGGAGTGCTGCAGGTTTTCCTCGTGTGACAGGTTGGTTGGATTTTGGCAGAGGGTCTGTACGTGGTTAAATTGCAGCACAGCAAAGCTGAAGTGAGGTTGAGCACAAACTGAGATGAGGCAAAGGCAAACTGTAAATCCCAGTTTCTCTAAAGCTGGCATAACACCTCTGGTGCACACGAGTTATGGCCTGTGACATTTGCTTTCTAGTGGCCTTAACAAACCTGGTTCTTTGCACTCGAGATATCAAACAGGTTTTTGTATAAATGTAATTCCTTTGTTTCTAGAGTTATTTTATCCTTTCTTATGACTGAAGAGAGATTAGTGCCCCCCACTAAGCTGCCTTTGTGCAGTATATGTTGTTTATACACAAACAAACCCAAGCTGGGGTTTAATTTCAGTCATGATCCACTATTCAAAGTTGGAATGTGGGACTGTCGGAACAGGATATCCTTTGCCTTTTTGGGGTGTGTGCTCACCATGGAGCACATTGTGACCTTACTGAAACACAAGGAAGCCCTTGCTGCAGTAGGCATGTACCATGCTGCCCAGGAAGGCAATAGTGACAAGGTAAGGGGCTGACATTTCCCTTCTGGGTGAAAATTCCCATGGATTTTTACAGCTTCTCCTTCAGCATGCTGAAGGACTGAAGCACAGGCCTTCTAGGATCAACTGCTGGGGAGAGAGTCTGTCCCAAGGTACTAAGTAGCCCTTACTGGTTGTGGTCACTGACAGGGAAGCCAGGTATTTGTGCTTGTCTGGGGACTCAAAGGCCTGGAGGGGTGTAGTGAACTTCTCTGGCTGCCCTGTGTCTGTGGGCCCTGTGAGCACCAGCATTGGAGGAAATATCTTCTAATCACTCTGGGTGTCCCAGTTAGTAAAACCAAGTACTGTGAAAATAAGTTGATGTATTTGCTACTGTGAGAATAAGAGTTTCTCTGGAGTTTTTTATCCTATATCGTGTATTTTTATATATGAGAAGTCTATATAAAACATACACATGCTCGCACACATCACGGAGCCCTCGGAGTTGCTGTGGTTTGGGTAACCCAGCAGGCACAATCGTGTTTGGGACTTGGAGTGAATACGTGTGAAACCTGCGAGGGAAAAATGAGTGCCAAGGGTGGCTGCTGTGCTACTGTTCTGTAGTGTTTATTTTGAAAGGAAATCAAGGAGGTTGTGTGTATGGCTTAAGTTGTGACTGAGGCATCACCTAGTACTAAAGAGCATAAAAACTACTTTAAAATTGCTGGCATTCAGCTTTTAAGTGCACTTTCCTGAAATACACCTCCATTTCTTGTTAGACTTTTAAGTTTCTAAAGCTTTTTTGTGTACCACTAAACAGAGAACTTTTAACTTTTTTGTGAAGCTGATATATGTCATAAAATTCTTGGAGTTGTTAAATAAACAAAACTGGTAACAGTGCCTTTGCAGGTCTCCTTGAACTCTGCATTGTGAGGTATATTCGTGTTTTAGGCTTTGATTTACTCATAAGCAATGCTGTTTCTGCTGGGTGATTTTGTGGTGTCAGTCTTTAAAGTGTTTTAAAATACTTGAATTTGCTGCCCAATCGGCTTGCTCTGTCCAACTGGTTAAAAACCTGTGGATCGTGTGCTATTTTGCATTCCTGAGGTTCAGTGTTACTCCTTAAAGCCTTCCTGCAGACAGGTTGTTTGTGGCTCCCAGTGCCACTGCTGTGGACTTGGCTCTGCACTTCTAGACAGAAATTCAATGTGGTTTGACCCCCTTCTAGCAGTTGTTTACTAGAGCAGGTTTTTTGAATGCTGCTTGTACTGATTTTACTCAGTTGAGCTGAAGTAAGAATGGAAATGGTCAAGAGCAGATGAAGCAGCCAGCAGGACTTGGTTGGTAAACAGTAGTGGCAGTAGGTTGTAAAGCTGAGTTTATCAGCAGATTGGTCTAGAGATGCTCCCCCAAAATTCCAGAGACAGTCTCCCTGTCTAGTAACCCCCAAGACATGGCACAAGTTCCATGGCTGAGCCACTCACATCTGTTGTTTCGCTGTGTGAGATGCACAAGTGATGTTACTCCAAGGAAATCGCCAATGACCTGGACTTTATTTACAGGTTCATTACGTACATAGAAGACCATCATGCAGCTTGATAAATTTTGTCAGGATAGTAAAAATGCACAGCTTGGCAGTCAGTTTCCTTATCTAGTGAAAACTGATAGAGTAGTTAAGAGTTTCCATAAAAAAAATACATTAGTAAACTATAAGTCAGTATGATTTCAGAGCACAGACACATTCTTCAGGTATTATTGTACACATAACACTGGAAACGACTGCTATACTTGCAGGTTCCTTGTCAGGCTTCAGTAGTAGTAATTAGTGCACTTGAAACTTACTTGGTTGTCAAGTTAAAAAAAAAATATATAAAATCAGTGTTTACACTGGAAGGCTTAAGGTCCGGGAGCTGAACTGCAAATGTGGAGTCAGTTCTTGCCAATACTTGTTTCTGGGGTTAAAAAAACCAAAATATTAAGAAAGCACCAAAACAGCCCTCTGACCTGAACAGAAGCATCCCTGGCCAGCACATCCATCCCCAGGGATTGTTCAGGTGCCTGTGGCCTGTCTGTGAGCTTCCACTGCTACTCCACGTGTTCTTGTCACACCCCCTGACCAGAAAGGCTGAGGAGCAGGGCTCGTTTAGCCCAGGCAGAGGGAGCTTTGGGGGACTCACAGAGACTGCCCACCCCGAGGAGCGCCCCACACAGAGCCAGCCTGTCCCCTCCGACTATGGGGACAGAGCCACTTGGGATTAGTCCTAATGGCATCTCGGTGCACGTGAAGCAGCCTCCAAATGGATAATGCTGACGCTTGGGCATGTGCAGCAGCCGCAGCAGGTACTGCTGCCTGACTGAGCTGTCAACACAGGCACAGCTGCTATATACACATCACTTAAAAATGTTGCCTCTAGCCCCAAAATCCAAAGGATTTCAACCCTGTTGGAAAGACTGGCACCCCTGGAGGTTAATCTTGTTGAGCTACAGCTACCCGATAGCTCATGCATTGCTTGGCTCCTGGGTGTTGAGTCTAGAAGTGATGGTTCCGCAGCAGATCCTGAAACTCCAGGAAGCCTTTTCACTGTGGCAGGATTATGGCAGCAAGTCCTTTTGGCTGACAGTGTCTGCAAGTGCAGTATAGCCTTTCATACACGGCAAAGCCAAAGGTCAGGGATTTGCATCCCCAGCAGGTTCACTACTCGGGCAAGTCCACTGACTGCAAGACAGCGACAAACACGGGCACACAGGCTTGGTGCCTCTCCTGGAATATTTCACAACACTGAAGGGATCTAGAGAAACTTCTTCAAGAGATGGCACTGCCCCTATTGGAGGCAATTTGTAAGAACTGCAATGAAGATCTAGCTGTGCTGGATGTGATCTTAACTTCCAGGAAAAGGGAAAGAGCTTGTCCAGAAGAGGACACAAGTCCATTGAATTCCAGTTTGCGTGTTCCTGTGCCAACGCTGAAGCACAAAAATGCCTTTCGGGCCAAGGCTGAAGGATGCACAGACCACAGGGCTGTGCTTCAGATGCAGGACTGAGTCCCAGATTTCCCACAGTTTTACAGGCACACTGACAGGAGCATCCTCCTAATTATGCATTCGAACAACACCGGAAACCCCGGTGTCCAGACCTGTTGTCTCAGCCAAGGGGTACTCACTTCTGCTGTTTGTCTTTGCCAGGCAACAAAAAGTCCTGCTGGGATCTACATGCCGAGTTAGACAGCCCAGCTTCCCACTGTCCTGCCTGAGGAAGACCTGTTTGGTACTCGATTGCGGAACAGGAAGTGGCTGAGAAGGAAACATCTCCCAGATCCCAGGCAATGCTATTGGGTTTATCAAAGCTGACGGTAACGCTCTGTCCCAGCAAAAGGGTAACAGTCCAGGAGTCAGGAAAGGAACTGCCTCAGTGCTTCAGTCCATAGCACAGCTCGTTATGTGAGGTCCAGACCCTCAGAGTCAGAAATCCCACCGTGGTGCCTCTGAAATAGAGCACAGAAACAAGGTGAATCACTTACTGGGCACAGGAAATCAGCAACTCAGATCTGATTTCCACAAAATCCAGGAAAAGGCTACTTAGGGACAAAGACTAATGATAGCTTGAGGCTATTAAAATTGTGACACAGAGCTAGAAGGGATCTGGCAGGGCTTAGTCCAGCCTGCTCTAGAACTGTTCAAGGGCCCAGCAGCTCCACAGAGCCTCATGCAGTGCAGCAGAGTGCCTGGCATCAGATCCCTGCTTTTTCTTTACAGGAAGCGTTGCACCAGTCAGCACCTGCTCTGGGGAAGTGAGCTGGGGTTAAACCCAGGATCATTTCAGCCTGTGGTTGTCAGACTATCCCACTGCCCGAGGCTGTACCTTTGTTCACAAGTCCACGCCGTACTCGGGGCAGGGCTTGCTGTGTCGGTATTGCATGATGTACACCGTGGACTGGTGCCACCAGTACAGCATCACCACTGCCAGGATGTGCCACACCTGGTGGCTCGAGCCGAGGTAGTTCAGCTGGCCTGTGGGCAACAAGGGCGAGGGGTTAAGCTGGGAAATTCAGCAACGGCGAGCGCAGTGCAATTAGCAATCAGCCTCCTGCACAGCTCCAGCACAGCCTGCACCTGGGGGGAGGCAGGGAAAGTTCTTTAACGAACTCCATGGAAGTTGTCTGCCTCTTCTGATGAAAACACGTGCACCATTTTACTCTGCATGGGAACGTGCTCAGCCTGGTCTCTCCCAGGAAGTTCACCCACAGCAAGGACTGTGACACTGCAGAGAAAAAAAAAAACACCCAGAAGAGAATTTCCTACCTGGGAAGTATCTTTCTGGAACTTTGGAAATATAGAAGAGAAAAGCTACAGCAGCGATGAAGTACATGACAACTACCCGCGGAGCAAACTCCTGCAAAAGAAAAGGAAGCTCTCCTATTCTGTTAGAAGGCAAAACCAGAAAAAAAAGCCCCTGAATATAAAGAAGAAAACAGCATGAAAACCCTGAATCTTCCTTCACTGCCTATGTCAGCTACAGGCAAATCCAACAGGGAAACAAATGCCCAACTCCGAGAAAGCCTGAATGGGAATAAACTTGTTTTATTCCAGCCTTTCTGCTTCTACATGCAAGGTACTCAGTGCTCCTGTGCAGCCTGCAGCAGACATGGCACTTGTCAGTGAAAGGCCATCTGCCACCACCCTGACCCCACACAGAACAGCCAGGGTGAGGCAGACTGCTCTGCACATCCCACTTACCCCCTGGAACTGCAGCCACTGCACCTGAGGCCACAGGACTGCTCACACTGCAACCCAGGCATCAGGTGGGTTTTCCTCAGCAGAAAGTTTTGTTACCTAAGTGGGGCATTTTTCTGAAGACTGGGAATACAGTGCGTACCACAGACGTCATTCTGCTGTCCCAGGGGAAACAAAGCAGGGAAGACATGGGGAGGCAGCTGCTGTGGATCTGATTTTTAGAATGCTGGTGTGAACTGCCTTGCCTGAAGGCCATATGTGTTTTCCCAAACTGTGCTCTGCCACATTCCACAGCAGCTCTGGACTTGGGTAAACCATCACCCCAGGGACTGCCCT
Source organism: Platyrinchus mystaceus (assembly GCA_035041135.1). Taxonomy (NCBI): domain Eukaryota; kingdom Metazoa; phylum Chordata; class Aves; order Passeriformes; family Tyrannidae; genus Platyrinchus; species Platyrinchus mystaceus. The sequence goes on along the minus strand of JAWWLV010000144.1, from coordinate 401,169 downwards.
CCACCCAGGCCAGCCTAAGAACGTGCAGTTTCTGCTCGCTACAAAAAGGAAATGTTTCCTTCAGCACCATCGGGTCTCTGAGTAACAGCAGCGATTTCAGGGGGTCTCATACTGGGGCTCACTGCACTGCCTTTAGCTGTGCTGGGCCTCTGGTTTCACAGGGTTATTCCAGGTGGAGAAACGTGAACAGGGAAAGAGCTCCATAATGTCACAGTGCTATTAGAGGAGGACTGCGTAAGAGACAGAGGGCTGAGCAGGCAAATGCTGACTTCTGCTGCCAACCCAGGGAATAGAAGAGGAAGCAAATAATCACCCCATCAGTGTCTCCTGGTTGCCCTGTGGAGCTGTGGAGGCGGCCAGCCCCGAGCACTCGTGTAGCCTGACAGACTGCTTCCTGCTCCACAGCCACCTCGGCTCCTGGCCCTGGCCGGGTGGAGCGAGGGTGCGGTCTGCCCCCCTCGGCTGCTCCGTCCCCAGGCAGGGACACACCTCCATCCAGCTTTCCTTCTCACCGTGCAGCTCTAAGGCAGTACAGCAGGCTGAACCTATACAACCTGTCTGCCCCGACCACATCTCTAAGTGTTTACACTTGGATCGTACCGACCAAAAGAATTTTGTACTTAAATGAATTTTAACTCCTGCTGCTTCCCCGTCGCTTCCCTGAGTGTAAGAGGACTCAAGGAAGATGGCAAGTGAAAAGCAAAACGGAATCTCATTTCATTCTTTTTTCCTACCTGTACAATGGATGCACCGATGCCACCATTGAGCCAAACCCAGTGGATGGTGGGAATGATTCCATAGCCAGACACGGAGCAGAAGATGACGGAGCGCAGCCTGTGCCACTGCTGTGTGAGGTAACTAGGATGGATCTGAGCAAAAAACACTGCCAAGATCATGGCCAGCACAGTGATCAAGTACACCTGGCGCCAGTACTGAGGGAAAAAGAAACAAAGGCAAGTCTGTGGGTTTCTTATCCTCTGTAAGAGTCAACTCTGGGCAGGAAGTTTCAATGACAGAACACAGCACCATGGTGGGTGTGAGTGCAGGGACTTGTGCTGGTCAGCTGGCAGTGAGGGGAAGGGACTGTATTGCTCAGGGTACCTACAACACATCCCTTATTCCAAGCAGTGCCTGCACCCAAGCACTGTCAATGCACCTCTGCCTCAGCAGCCCAGTTCAGCTCCCTGACAGTGTATACAAGGCAGGCCTTGGAAGGGAACTCATTTCACTCCTCTTAGATGGAGAGAAAACAAGCTTGTTTCTGCCTCCTGGCAGCTACCTCACGGGCAATGCTGTTTGAAGTGCCTGTGCTGGGACACATCCCATGATCAGCCTTGGGCACTGGACACAGGAAGGACCTGTAAAGTTTCCCTGCTTTCAGAGAAATTTAAATATTTTCTCAAGGCTTTGTGCTGCTGACAGCTGGAAAGGAAAATCTGCATCTGCCTGTCCCTTCAGCCAGCTCAGTTCTGCAGGGGCCAGAGGGACATGTTCCAGTTCCCATCCCTCTCTCCCCATTCCTATTCTGCTTCGACACCTGCCACAAACTCCCTTTCTACAGCATGAAAGCAACAACAGGACCACAGGAACTAAGCACTGCATGGAAAATGCTCCCAACTCACATTACTGCAGTAGAAGGCATAGAACACGCCTGACACATAGCAGCCCAGGATCCCGATGGAAATTCCTGCATAATCCAGTGCCATCCATCGCCGGCTGGTCTTCTCTGAGCGGTGACAGCAGAAGAGGTGATATCCTACTGAGCAGAGCATACAGACCTACACAGAGGATCAAATGAGGATGATTAATTTCTTGAAAACCAACAGGAAGCACACAAGCTTCAGCCCTGCAGCTCAAGCCGGCCGCTGGGCCCCGGCACATTGTGCGCGTGTTTGCTCCTAGGCTGGCATCCAATTCTGTCCTCAAGAAACTTTTGTTCCTCCGTGACCCCTCGGCAGGAGGAGGGACGAGCACAAGCACCGTGCTTTTCCAGCCAGCGAGGGAGTTTTCCCCACTTCTGGCTGTACCCTGGCGTCCTGTGCTGGCAGAGAACACACCTTCAGCTCTGTGCTCTTGCAGGGCCAGCGTCCATCACAGGAGCCTCAGCAGCCACGTGTGCCATACCTGAAGTCTGCTGTGGGAACAGACGTATCTGACACAGGAGCTCACGGTCAGACCAGCTCAGAAGTCAGAACTGCTGCCAGCCCTCCTGCCCTTCCTGCCCGTCAGGCCACGGCTGATGCCTGTGCTCCGGTGGGAGGCCCTTTCCAGCAGCACCTGATGCTGTCTGGGAGCCACGTCAGACACCTCTCAAGCTGCTGGAGCTCCGAGACCCAGCCTGGACACGGCCCTTGTTTTTCCACAGGCCCTCTCCTGTGCCAGCTGTGTTCAGTCCCGCCCGCAGGGAGATGCGACCAACCCACCGCGGCTTGTCCCTCGCAGAGCAGTGCGGCTCGAACGGCGCTGTGCCCGCACGGTGTGCGGGGCTTTGACCCCCGCGGTGCTCCCGGCCCGCGCCTACCTGGAAGCAGAAGAGGCAGACGGAGCAGATGACGAAGTCCTCGCGGGAGGCGCCGGCGGCGGGCAGCACGGCCGTCAGGTCGTAGATGCCCAGCGCGAAGAAGAGCAGGAAGCCGAGCAGGTGGCTCCAGATGTTGACGGTCTCGTTGGAGAGGATGAAGAGGCTGCGGGGAGACACAAGGCGGGAGAGGCGGTGAGCGGGGCCCGGTGGGGTCGGGGGGGCGCGGGGCGCGCTCACCTCTTGATGCAGAGGCGGGAGGGCAGGTAGGCGCGGTATCCGTCGGTGATGTAGGGGTTGTCCTTCAGGAACACCGGGATCTGCTCGTACGTGTACAGCCGGATGCCGCGGGGCACCAGCACGGGCCAGTACTGGTAGCTGCCCAGCTCGATGTAGTGCGCGCTGCGCAGCAGCTTCTGGTGCATCGTGCCCGCCGCATCGGCCCGGCCCGCGTCCCGCACGGCCCGGCCGGCCACACCGACAGCGGCCCTCAGGGCGGCACCGCGCGGCGCACAACCACGGCGTCACCGCCATGGCGCCGCCTCCGCGCGCCGCGCCGCAGCGGCCGCCGGGGGGCGCCCGAGAGCCGCCGGCATCCTTGAGGCCCTCGGGAACGGCCGGGATCCCCCGGGATCCCCGGAGTGCCAGAGCTGGGCCTGGGGGACAGCCGGCCCTTCCCCGCGGGCCCCGGGCTGCACACCGCGGTGAGGACAGGCCAGGAAGGCACCTGTCAGGGGGAACAATGCCGAGGGTTGTCATTCCCAGTGGGAATTGCGCTTGAGCCGCGCAAGAGCAAGCTCTGGATAATTGAGATCGCGATTATTGGCTTTTGGGGGTTTTCCCTGTGTACTCCATGAGGTACCAAAAAAGTTTTAGTCGTGAGGGCGACTCATCCAAGGGGTTTGCATCGCCTCAATAAGAACAGTTGGGGGTTATTTACCAGTTCCTTTTAATATTTTTTTTCCTTATTTAAAAAAAAAAAAAATAAAGGGCTGAGGGGAAAGAAGTAACTCCCTAGGTGTATTATGGCTCTTGGTTTTGAAGTTGCAAACAGGTGTGCCCCACAGGGTAATCGTGGTTCACCTGTCCGTCCCCACAGGTCCTGTGCCGTGCACAACTCTGCCAAGGTTTCTTGTCTCGTTAAACCGAGTGCTGTGACAAGTGTGAAGAATTTTCCCACAGCAGAGGTGTGTAACGTGAAGTAAAAGGTAAGAATGACGGGGGTTTAATATCCAGACCGACAGGAAATGGTTCTGTTTTGGCCAACCTAGTGTACTTTGCAGTTAAAATCTCTGAACCAGAGTAGTGAGGCCAAGCTAACAAGTAATGATCCCTATGTGGTGACCATCGTTTTCCTAAAAAGTGTCCCACTGGCTTTTCTCTGTGCAACGCTCACTTAGAGAATGAGGGAGGTGATTGATGTTTTTGCAGAAAGGTGTTTTTGCAGGAATAAGAATACAGTTGCCACATTAATTTGATAACCTCTCTCTGCTGGGGAAAAACTGAGTGCATTCCTGCCAGCTCCTGCCGACACACCAAGAGATTCCTTGTCCGCTCCAGCGGTGACTCACTGTCCTCAAGCCAAATGGTGCGCAGAAAGTTGCTACCAAGTTAAAAATCTTAATTAGTCTTAATTGTCCCTTGACTCATTAGCTTCCTGAGAACACTATACCTGGAAAGAGCACTTTGTTTCTAGGCCCTGTGCAATTTCAATCAACTCCCAAGCGCTTCAAAGGGTTCAGTCAGAAGCAATCAGAGCTGACAGCACTTTTTTTTTCCTAAAAGAAGCTTTAATTGGCTCTGAAGTTAAAGCTTTGAAGCTTTGATGGGAGAAGTGTTATAGGTCAAATTAATAGGGAAAATTGAGAAACAATTAGGGCAGCTTTAAATGAATTACTTCCACTATTTATTTTGAGCTTATTGAACAATTGTGTTGTATGTGTACGGGATTGAAATTAGCCATCTGTGCGAGATAGCTTTGACCTAAATTGACCTCTCGGGTAAGTAAGTAGCTTGCCCTAATTCCTACACCGGATCCCGAATTTTACTGGCAGATAAGCTTAACTGGGAGTAAAGATGAATGTGCCTGAGAGGTTCCATACTCTTCTGTTGGGGCTGAAGTGAGCTGTGCAGGCAGAGGTAGGGAAGGCTTTCGGGGGGTGGCTGAGCAGAACTGTCTGTCAGCCCTACCTGCCTGCTGAGGGACTCGCTTAGGGCAGGTGTCTCGGGGGCAGCTGCAGGTTGTGCCCGGGATGGGGCTGTGACCTGCCCCTTTACCTGTGCGGGGCTCGGGGCCCTGCGGCGCCGGGCGGCTGAGCGGCCGGGTTGCCGAGACACAACAAGAGCCGGTGGGTGACTCAACAGGAAGCTCCCAGGCTGGGAGGGGATAAACGGCCGGGCAATCCTCTGTCGGGGGCCCTGCCCGAGGCACCAGCTCGAGCTGCTGCTTTGTGTCTGCACCACGTGCGAATTACTTAAGGAACAAGAAGTGCGGGACTCTGCCGCGGGAAACCTGGAGTCGAGCTGGTAAGGAAACTTGGATCTGTGTGAGATCCGACAGCATCTGTTTACGCGCTGCTCTGTTTTTTCAGGGAGCAACCAGGGAAAGAATAATGATCCAAACCAAATCTCTCATATGCTCTTTGCAAAATGTGAGCAAACCCCAAGGCGGTTCAATTTTAAAACTGAAAGGGTGGAAATATTCTCGGTGCTGATTTTTGAGACATTGAAAGTGTTTTTTCCGCCTCTCCTTTCCCTATTAGTAGCAGGCCCGTCTCGGCTGTGCCGCAGCGGGTCGGGAGGAGGCGGGGGCAGAGGTGGGTGACTGCAGGACCCGAGGCAGGCGGCGGTCAGGGCACAGCGCTCCCTGCCAGCATCCTCGCCGTTCATCCCCAGCTTTCCCTCCAGGTGTCAGCCTGGCTCCGCGCTGCCGCCGGTCCTGCCGCCGCACCGGGACCTGCCTCCTGGCAGCCTCGGGCTGCCTTTTCATCCTCACTCTCATTCCATAGGACTTGGGGGCGCACCCGGCGGGGCCTGGGCCTTGCAGACCCCTACCAGTGCACGGGGCGGTGCTGGTGTCCCTCAAGTTGCTGTGCCTCCGTGTTTGATGCTCTTCTTCTGAAGTGCCCGGCAAAACACCTCCTCCTCAGTTTTGTTTGAGGGCTTTTCATGGGTTTGTTACAAGAAACGGGAGGTGCTCTGGGACTCCTTTTGCCACTGTTGGAACGTGCTCCTGTGGGAGAACCCACCTTGTTTAGAGTTTCCCGTAAAAGGCAGGCCAGTCCCCAGGGATGAAATCTGTTATCAGCCTGCCTTAGTATGGATAACGCATTTGGGAATGTTGGTGGAAGGTACCCCTGTCTTTCTTTGCATCATGCCCGTAGCTGTGTAGGTGCATAGCTCAGGGTTTCCTTGCCTGTGATAAACACAGCTGTGTTCTCCCTGGGGACGCGAGGGAGGAGGGATATTTTGGAATGCTGTGTGCAGGGGTGTTTCAATGCAAAGCCTGTGGCTCGAGTACAGGCACTGGTTTACAGGCACAGAGACCGTAAACTGTTCATGTATGTAAAGTGCTCTTGGCTCAGTATCCACGTGCACAGGGCCATGTGTGCACTGCATGTTTGCTGACATGACACCAGGAAAGAGAGATATTAAAGCCCCTTGTCTTGTACAACACAGAGGTTCTGTCTCCAGTTCTTGGAAGTGGCCGAAGCTGCTGTGAAACGGCCTCCAGGATGTTGGTACATGGGGAAGTCACATATAAGAAAATAAGGTTCGTAGCTGTGTGGGAGTCAAAGAGGCTTAGAGAGAGAGAGAGAGAGAGAGAGAGTGTGTGTGTGTGAGAACAGAAATCCTGGGACACCCCTGATCCACCAACTCCCTTCAGAAGACACATTAGGAATTCAAGTACATTGTGTTCAATAACGACCTTAATACCAGGAAAGCTTGATTTTAAGGCACTCTTCCCTGAAGGTCTTCCTTCCTCACACTGTCCCTGTTAGAATTTTTGTTGCTAAGGTCTCCATGGTTTCCTTCAGCTCCTCAGCTGAGTGCTGAGCAGCTTCCAGGAGTGCCTGAGACACATTGCCTGACATCTGCTGCGGTGGCTCCGGCTCTCTGCTCTCCCTGTGGAGAGATGCCATGTGCACTGAAGTGACTTGGTTTGGTAGGGCTCTTCCTTTCTTTTTTTAAATTTTTTTGTGGGGACGTTTTTGTTTTCTGATTCAACCCCTTTGGCTTTCAGCTCCAGCTTCTGAATCTGGGCATCTGTCGGTGGTGCGATAAATTCTCTTTGGTGATGAGAGAACAGCTGCCAATAGCAAGAGCAGGGATGGCACTGGGGCTCTCTCCTGCCGCGCGAGCACTTGCAGTCAGCAGAACCTCCCTGTGCACACAGTGGAGAAGGCGCCTCTCCTGCCCAGCCCACTGCTCTGCTTCCAATTTAGCAACATCTTTTTCCTCCGTGTTGAGCAGATGCACATGAACAATTGTGCAGCATAATGGAGTCCTGAACCGAAAGAACTGGAAGTAATTGACAAATGGCTTTTTTCTGGGTAGGTTCTGAAGGTGGAAGTCAAGGAATTTTTTTGAGAACTTTCAGGGAAAGACAGAAGCTGTTTGCAGCGCTGCTTAATTGTGTGGGATGGTGTTTCCTAGCACAACAGTCTGCTTCCAGTGAAAATGGTAGAGGAAAAAAACTCCTTTGTGTGGAGTCCTGAATTTTAGGAGCATAGGGTGTGGGTTTTTTGTTTTTCATTTTTAAATGTCTCCCTAACTCCAGCCTGCCTATAAAATTTTATCCCACCTGGAATTCATTATCCCACCTATGACAGAAGGCATTTCAAAACCAACTATTTTGACTAGAGATGTTCTGTTTTTCTCTTTGTGGTGAGTCGAGTTGATGTATTTATAATGAGGGTGATACTCCAGGAGTTGTGGGCAGCTTTGGTGCATAAGCTCATTTCACTTTTGGAGAAGCACGTGGGATTCGGACATTGCTAAAAAAGAGCCAGACCGTTCCTGTAGAAGTCCCAGACTCCCCTCAACCAGTCAGAGTCTGACTGTAGATTTCCCAAAGGGCATCGTGTTTCCAAGACATGTAAAAGTCAGAACAGGCTTTCTGTTAAGTCATCCTGTGGTTGTGGGTTTTGTTGTAAATCCTCACTGCTGCTGACTGACTGCTGTGGGTAGTTGAATGTTTGTCTCTCTGTGGTCATGCTTACAACTTCTCATTTGGCTCTGATGAGGATTTCTATGCTGAAATCAATTGGATTCTCCCAAACTTTTAATGCAGTCTTACACCTGATCTGTGAAGTTCTGCTTTAATCCTAAACAAGGCCTGGGTACTGGCACTTGGGATCATCTCACTGTATCTCCTTTTGCCTTGTTTTTTCCTCATCTGCCAAGATGAGCACATGCAAATCATGATTTATTTTTTTTCCCCCTGGCTGTCTTGCTAAATGCCAAAATCTCTGCTAAGTAGCAGTGGTATAGTTTGAAAATTTGAGATATGAAAATAGAGGTTTGCCTTGCCTCTGAAATTGCTTCATAAAGACACAGGAAATGGGAAGAAATTATTATATTTTTGCTGACTGCACTGTGGATATTGTTGCCTGCCTGCCAGGATTGGGGTTTTGCCCTTGCTACTCTAGTTTGTCTTAGGAGACTTTAGGTTTTCCTCAATTATTTTGATTACTAAAATTGGAATCACATCATCTTTTTGACACATAGTTCATGTTCCCTCTCTCATCCTCTTTCTCTGTCTGGCTTCTTTAAGTCATGCCAAGATGTGTGGAGGAGGCAGTGTATGGGAAGGGTTAAGTGCTGGGGAGCCGGTGAAGAACCAAGTACAGTGTATAGCCAAGCCCTCCAATTGCTTTTATTCCATTATTTTGTGACTTGTTTTGTCTATTTTTCCTGATAAGAGATGCCCCAGTTCCATCTCGATGTTGGCCTGGGAGCTCTGGAATGCTCCTCTTCAGCCATTATTTGGATTAAAAGCTCTCTGCAGAGAATAAAGGGAAGGAAATTAGTAGCCTGCTTTCCTGCCCAATTTTCCCCTTTTTTCTTCAAATTATTTGTCTATTTCATCCATTAATTCCATATACTTTAGCTAATGTGTTGATTTTTAAGTTGTCAAACATTAAGCAAGGTCCATAGAAGATAGTTTCCCAGTCTTAGAAGCATTTTTTGGGGATTTTGCTCTGTTGTTCTCCAGTTGCATCCTCCTTGCCATTTCCTTTGGCTCACAAACCATGCTGTGTACTGCATCTCGTCAGTCATACAAGACTCATCAGCATGTTCCCAAAGTGGTGTCAGAGCACTTGGATTTGACCAGGCTTGAGGGTTCTGTTGCACTTCTGCTCCTTGCTCTGTGACCTTGGAATGACGGTAGCACAGTCTGTTCTGGGACAGACGTGGCAGCGACTGAACTGCCTGTCTGTGCTGTGCACGTTAAGCTGTGAGGAGCTGGAGTTGTGGTACTCTCGCCCAAAGCCCATCTTGATCCTGTTTCTTGTTTTCCTCCAGTCTGCTGAGCTGATGGATGGCTTCTGACGGCGTTCCTGCCGTTGGAGTGACTGCTGGAGTGCAAGCTCCTTGCTCGGCAGCAGCCAGGGCGCTGGAGCCGCCGTGGTGCAGCCTGTGCTGTGTCACTGGGACGAGCTCTCAGCCACAGGGGAAGGGTGCTCTGCCCCCGCTGACAGCTGCTGCTCACGGCATGGGGAGAGCCCGCAGCTCAGCCGTGCCGCCGGGAGGGGTTTGGAGCGGGAACCGGAGCGCAGGGGAGGTATGGGGAGCTGCTCACAGCTCTCTGGCCTGTCCTGAGGCCATATGTCATGGAGAGCCATGGACTTGGCTACTCTGAGTATTCCTGGCAAGGTGGGATTTTTTTCGGCAGCCTCCCAAGGAGCTGAACGGCCGCGGATGCTTCCTCCTGACTGGAGCTGGAAGTTTGAAGGGCAGCTGAATTGGCTGATGTTGGTGCTTTGACTCAGAGTGTGAGAAATTGTGATGAGGCATGAGGCAGAACAGCTTGCTCGATTGCTGCTGGAGTGACTGTGCAGTGCTGACAGTAGTTAAAAACATGGCTTTTATGCAAAGGCTTGGTTAATATATAGGACTTGGAAGGCAGCTCGGAACAGCTATGGGCAATGGCCACAGGCTCTCTGTCTCTTTTTAATAGAGTCGCTTCCCTGCCCAGAACTACACTTCAATTTGCAGTCTCTTTAGGGTCATTAGGAAAGGCTGACATTTTGGGAACATTTGTACAGTACAAATATGAATAACAGTATCCATACTCTGTCAGACAAGGGAATGTGCAATGAGGTCAGGGTTATTTTCCTGGTTGTTAGCCGCAGTAGCATTTCTGTTTCAAATATAAAACATGGTGTTCCTTTTGCTGGAGAGTTAGTCCAGAACAAAGGCTCTTATAACCAAGGGGTTTCTTATAACCAAGACATACTGGATGGGCTATGCTTCCTTGGGGCCCCAGGACATGACTGTGTTGAACTTCTCAGAGGAACCTCTGTTGCAGTAGGAAAGCCATTTTAACAGCTCTTGTTCTCTGCTTGGCCCTCTCTTTTGTGTATTGAGCAGGAAGAGCAGGTAATTCCTCCACCTGTGGGAAGTCTGGCTAGGCCTGACAGGGCAAACACCACACAGAACCTGGCTGCCACCTTGGATCTGGGAACCCACCATCCTGCTTGTGTTCAGACAGTCCAGTCTGCTCTCATCCTCACCCTCCTTGAGTATCCAGAAGTGTATCAGCAGTTCAGGGAGTGAGACCTCTTAGTTCCTGCTTGGCCTTGCTGGCTGTGCCACTGCAGGAGGCATAATCCCAATGGAAGCATTGTTGCAGGCAGCTGGGAAGGTTTGCAGTGTTCCTCAGGTCATGGGGAGACCTACTGCTGCCAGCCAGACTGAGAGAGAGCTGCAGGATGGACAGCAATAACCTGGGAGAATAGATGACCATGGCTGCATGTCCATCTCTCCATATCCAAGCAGTTTCAACTTCATGTCAGAGTCTTTCAGACAATTTTCTCAAATACCAATTGATGTGCCAGCTGTCTGTAAGGGGGGATCAGATGGTTAGTGATCAGTCCATCCCTGGGTGATCCCACTGGCTTCAGGGGCAATTCTTGTTTGAGAGAGACATTCACCCATAACAAAGGTGTCCTTCCTGTGGAGTCCCAGCATCTCTCCTTATACAGTGCACATGGGGAATGGTAGAAGAGACAGTGATTTTTTTATTCAAAGTATTCATCCTTGTGTTCTCCAGGTTAGGACACGCATCAACTCACGGAAGCGGATGCCAAATGCCTGTGGAGTTGCTGAAAGAATATTTATCAACATTTCTCTCTCCACCACATTTCCAAAAAAAACCCATCAGAAAAAAAGACCTGCAGGCTCATTATTATTTCAGTGTAACTTGTGCCATGAGGAGATCAAGCAGGCGTGTCAGTGTGGGACTGTCAGCGTGAAGACACCAACTGTGGCTGTGTGTGCAGGCAAGTTCTGGGCACACCATGTCAGGGGCACTGCTGAGGTTCTTCCAGGCTGCTGGAATGCCTTTTTTCCCCTCCTTTTTTTTTTTTTTTTTTTTTTGATGGATGAGTAAATTATTAGGATGTGGACTTGTCAAACAGGCTTGCCAGGTTTTCAGCAGTCATCCCAAGTGGACTGCCTAAAAAAGGGCTGGCACTGCATCACATGGAATGACCGATGATATGTCATGTATTTTTAATGGGCAAAATGTTTTAATAAACATTCTCCCTCCTAAAACACTAGATTTTAAAATAGGTTTTAGCCTTGAGCCATGTAGCTACCCAGCTGTGAATTTTATAAGGCAACAATCTCCACATCATTAGATGTTATGACTGATATACCAGTGATGGCAATAGTAAGTATTTCCACACATTAAAAAACTTTCTGATAGCAGTTAAAGGAAGTATGGCTCTACTTGGAAGGTTTTCTCAGCTCAAAATTAAAGCCATTTTCTAAAATTGTGAGGCCAGGCATGTACTGTCTTATAGTGAACTGCAAGTTCTAAGTATTCAAGCCATGCTGGTTGTTGCTCCTGACAGTTTTAATCACATTGCCTGACACTTTTGGAAATCAACATTATTTTTCTTTTCATGTGATTTCTGCATCTTCGGCCAATTAAAATTCTGCTGAAATATTGCTCACTGGGGCAGATGAGACCCCAGCTTGATTCACTGCAGTTGTCTTGCTTCATAGGAGAAGCCAGCTTGGGCTGTTTGGTTTTTTCCTGGGTTTTATTTAGTGGTGTGTGGGACCAGACCTCGAGTTGAAAGGTGATGCAGTGACCCCTTTTGGACAACTGAAGTCCCTCCTCTACACTGACCTCTGTGCAGTGGTCAGTAAATCATGCAGCCTGTTGGAGATCTGTTCCTCTCAGTATAAACCCACTGCAAGTCAAACACGTCCCTCTTGAAAATGTCACCCCTCTTATCCACCACAGACAGTGACATCAGTGTGTGTCTGTCTGAAAGAGAGGGCTGGTAGAGATGAGTTGCTTCTTTATCTTTGCAGCGATTTACACATGGGCTAAGAGAGTTCATAAAGTTGAAAACAAGGGCTATTGTTTCTGGGCTCTTTGCTGTTTGAGGTGGGATAGAGCAGATGTGTTTTTGGTAATTATTTATATTTTAAGTTTAGCACTGGGGCATTTATTCACTTTACAGAAAATCCCCTTTTTTATACAGAAGGCATTCTGTTACAGTTTCAGTAGTCATTCAGAAATTCTGCACTAAGTGATTCTTTCAGTAGTGTACACTTAGTTTCAAGCTGTTGAAGGTGACAACAGGCTTTCTGTCATGTTCTTGTAGGACAGAAATAGAAGCACAAACATGGCTTACAAAATCTGACTGGAACTGATATCAGAGAGGTATTAATCTTTTAGCTGGCGGCTCGGGTGAGCTGATAGAGCTGTAGTGAACAGTCTAATGGCTTAGCTGGGTCATGTCAGGTTTTTCTCCTGGTATCTGTAAAAACGTTTCTAGCAGTGCAGGAGGGAACTTTTCATTGCTGCTCACGCAAAGATTTGTTTGATTAACAATAGGGATTCCAGATAATTAGGCTTTGCTTTTAATATTTGGTATGTGTCTGTTTTTGGTGGCTGAACCATAAGAGCCTTGAAGAGAACTTTGAGACTTTCTGGTGCAGTTTCACATATTTATTGCATTTAGATGGAAGGTAAGCTTCCTTCCAGAGGGGAATGAGTTGCTGTTGCTCTGTGGTTTTGGCATTATCCGTTGTGGTGATGGCCAGGGAGAAGAGAACTCGGAGATCCTGGGTGCTGGCTGCTGTAAGGGCAAAAGGCATCCGGCAGCGTCTGTCCCACTGAGCTTTCAGCCCTGGAGCCTTTTGGTGTCTAAAGCACTGCCAGGGATTTGTGCAGCCTTTTCACCTGTGATCCTGAGCTGGCTTAGGGCTCTATACAATTGGATTTGGCACCGAGCAGGATAAAGCCTTCCTGCAGGTTATCTCTTGTGATGGGATCTTGTTTCCTGCCACTAGCCAGGTATCACTCAGTCCCATAGGGCTCCTCTCCCCATTCCTCACGTGCTGGCTCTAAGGAGCAGTTAGTTAAATGGCAAATAAATCTGATTTCTTTTAGATGAAAAATCGAGTCAGGTAAGTTGCTGCTTGTTTTGCTTTGACTGCTGTGTCTATTAGGCAGTGATTTCTGGCACTTCCCCGTTGCTGCTGTCACCCCTCATAAACTCCATTCCCAGGGGCCTGACAAACTTGTGTGGCACTGGAGAGCAGCGTGGCTGCCCTGCCACGGGAGGATGTTCCTGCCCTGGCTGCCTGGCCTTGCTGCCTTCCCCCTGCAGCCTGGCAAGAGCTGCAGAGCTGGGTGTTCTGCTCTGGCACGGCAGGGAGGGCCACGCCGGGTGGTGGGGAGGGGAGACTAGAATTCTGCCTCTGCCATGTTGGTGCTCAACCTCACCTGGAGTGGGCAGGGCCAGCACTGTGACCTCTGTCCAAGTTTCTGTGTGTGCCAGGTGTCCCTGTGGGCTGAGGAAAACCCTTTGGTGGGGTGAGGACAAAGGCAGAGGGACCCTGTGGTGTGGTAAGTGTCCTCAGCGATCATCTCTTCGTCCCCAGCACATGGAGTAGGGATGGGTAATTCACTTCCTCCCCGAGGAAGAGGAGCTGTGCCAGCACCTCTGTCCCCTGCTGTGGGACAGCACATGACCCCCCAGTATCCGGGTGCTCCCTCGTACCCTGCTGTGAAGGCAGGAGGGCAGCACAGTATTGGCACTGCCTGCGCGAGGATCTGGTTAAGTCTTGAAAGACTTTGTGGGTTATGACATTCCCCTAAATGTGCTGAGCTTTCTTTAACCTTTCATAAAACATTGTGATCTTTATGGACTGTATCATATTGTGCAGTAATGTGCTTTATTGTCCACAGAATAAGCTTTTCTTAAAGATAATTGGAAAGCTGGAAATGGCTGCTATCGGCTGATTTTTTTTTTTAATACATTATTTCTGAAATGGGCCTGGTGTAATAATGACCCTATCTGTTCAAGATTTAAGATTTGTCTTGGCAGAGAAAATTGATCCATTTCACCTTTGTCTAATGGAAATTTTTATCTGGGATTATCTGTTTATGTAAATGAATGTTCCTCTGAAAAGAGAACTTGAGGGGGCTGTAAATCTCAGTGACACTTTAGTTTCATGGGGGGAAAATTGGAAAGGATTCTAGTATTTATCTGACTGAAATTGGTTATAAAAACAAAATTATCTTCATGTACCTGCTGCATCTGATGTTTCCTGGAATTTCATTACCTTTTTGAATAATGCAGCATTACACTATATACAGGATTCTCTGTGATTAGCCCCGAAATTGTTGGGGGGTCATTTGCTGGCACTGTAATTATCAGGAAAAGGCAGCGTGTTTGGGGCAGTGGCATTCTGATTCCTGCCCTAATGGGTACCAATTAGCACAACCACATTATTCAGAGGACTCTGAGGAGAGCAGGGAAAATATACCTCGACTTTTTTTCCTTACGAATTTTGTGTTGGATTGTTTTGGGTTTTTTGTGGTTTGTTTGTTTGGGTTTTTTTATTTAACTAAGGAGTGAATCTAATTACAGGGGAAAATGTCTTTGGCTAATCAGCTTTTGTTTTCCGTTTGCAGAGCAGGACTGTGAATGTAGCATTTAAACTAATGATTTAAACGTCATCTTTAAAAGCAGTTTCACTGTTAAAGAGGCAGACTCGTTTGTTTTTTTTGCTAAGTTCCCTCTTGAACAATAGATGACACAGCTTGATCGGGGTTGGATCCTGTCTGGAGGGGCCACACCAGACACAACATTTGGCTTGTGTCTGCTAACAGTGAACATGTTTTTCTAAGGTAGCAGTTCTAAGTGCTGTCCCTTCTCTGGCACTGCAGGGGACTGATCAAGAACAGACAGCTGAAGTGATTTTGTACCTATTGTTGTATTTCAAAAGGTACTATACAAGATGATGCAGCTTTTTGGATTATTTTAAAATTAACCAAGATGAAAAGCCCATGTATTTTCGCATGTAGCAAAGCTACTTTGTATTTGTTCAATCTTTGCCATCTTGGGCAAACCAAAAAGGATCTTAAAGGTATAATGACATGACAGTGTCAATTGTAGGTGCCCAGAGGGAGTATAAGAACACACACCAGACATGAACATGCATTTAACGGGTGAAATTTTTGGTTGCTGTTGCTCAGTAAGAAATTACTGCTCTCCTGGAGTAGAGGAAAAGCAGTTTGAATCTGTAATCTGTGAAAGAACTTCAAGGTACAGAACAGTGCCCCATATTTGTACATGTAGTTAAGTGCCTAATTTCCAAGCATCTTTCAAAGATGGTTGCTCAGAGCCTTCAAAAATCACCCCCCTGTCCAAGCTGCCCACATGGAGGATAAGAGCCTGACTTGGGTGGTGCATCATCCGGGTCTTCCCAGGCTGATTCCAATGGGAGCTGGGCCAAAGGCTTTAATGACGAGGGGATTTCCCCTCTGCACTCAGGAATCGGGGCTGTAGTTGGTGTTCTGCTGAGGTGCAGAAGGACTTCTTCAATGGTCTAGCCTAACACAGAAGTTAGTACCAAAAATATTTTAATAAAACTAATAAAAAGGGAAAATCAGTACTTATCCATGGCTTTCACTCTCTGATAGCTGGCAGATTTCTCTTGAATCTTCTGTGTCTTAATGCTGCTCAATTTATTTCCATAAAACTTCTGGCAGCGATGTTCCCTGCCCAAGTTCTTTACTTCTGTGACTTTCTGCTCCACATTTCAGGCAGTCATTTTAGCTGGAAATATACATTATTACCAGCTCATTAAATCCAAAATAAATGAAGTGGAAAATTACCGAACTCCATGGATTACAGTGCACCCAACTCAAAATAGAAGTGTGTGATTAAAAACAAAATGATCTGCATTTTAAAAATGAATTAATAGTTTTGGGCCCAGCTGGCAAAATATCACACAAAATGTGTTTTCAGAGTAGGGCTAATGTAAAATAAATGCCACTAACAGTGCTCAAGGTAGGCCTCTACAAGTGCAGGGCTTTGCAGTATACAGGCTCAAAAAAATAGAAGGAAGAGATATATTTGTAGTATAAAGCACTGAAATACAGGAGAGGCACTTGAATAATGCATGGAAGAGGACAAGGCTTTGCTTTGCCTGAGCTGAAATGGTAATGCATGTGTAATTCCATGCAGAACTGGAGCATGGTTAGGCTCTGCATCCTTACTTGCTTGCTTTGAAGGTAACAGTGATAGTAACCATTAAAAATAACAACAAAAGCTAGACAAAGTGCTAGACAAAAGCCCTGGGGTTTGAGAATATTTTGGCTGGCAGCACTAACAGCCCAGCATTAAGTGGTGCCTTACAGGTAAATCTCCTCCTCCTTGCAGCACAACCAGGTTGAAAGAGGCAGTGTGTGCCTGGGTGTCTGTACGTACATCTGTATCTTTAATCTTCTCTGTTTCACTCACTTCCCCTGGTTTGGGTCTTGTTTCACCAGAGGTTAAGAGAAATGAGACTGCATGAGTGGTGAAACAGGTCTTTTTCATCTTGTGTGTCACTATTAGTGGTGAAGTAGAAAATGGAGAGCTAGGAATGAGGCAATGTGAAGAGACAGGAGGGTATTTTGCAACAGAGATAAAACTGGATTTCCTTGTGACATTTTACCAGATCTTCCAGGCTTTGTGAAGTATTCCCAGGTTTTGGTAAGTCTTATCGTTCCTTATAAGGCGCAGAAAAAGAGAGTATTTTACACAGTCGGGCATAAAGTATATTAAACACTAAAAGAAAAATCCAGTTTGTGCAGTTAAAAACTCATCAGGATCTTTTCCTGGTTTGTCTTACAACAGTGTTTAACTGCTGCTCTTGGGCTGTGCGTTGTGTGTGAGCTGGACTTGGAGAACAGGGCTTTTGGCAGCACAGAGCGGACAGTTTGCAGGTTCAGAACTTGGGGTTTCTTTACTTGTGTTGAATTTAATGTCTACCTGGCTTGTGTGGCAGAACACAGCAACCCTGCATCTCTGCCTCTGTTCTGCATCCTCCAAGAGCTGTTTCACACAATGGAGAAGAGAAGAAGTAAAAAAAAACTGTGGGCCATCTGTAGCTGCAGATGGGGATCTGTGGATGAGGTACAAGCTGCAGTCACTGAGTAAGCAGAACTGCCCAAAATATGTCACCCAAATTGACCAATCATGCTGGGCAGGGGAGCATTAGCCCATTTGGATGCATGGTCGGACAGACCCACCCCAGCAACTGTGCAGCACAGCCAGGCAGGCAGGCGCTGCCTCAGCCTCCCGCTGCGCTCCGCAGCCTGAGAGCCGAGCTGCTCCTACCTGGCAGCTCTGCTCACACCTCCTCCCACAGCCAGGTGTCGTTTGCCTTGGTCACAGTGCATTGCAAGAAATCTTGTCTTCTCCTCTTTTTTGTGTGGTTTTTTTTTTTTAAGAGATGATATGAGACCTTTCACACTATTTGAGGCTCTGGGATGCAGTTTAGGACCAGGTGTTGTGATGCTGCAGTTAGTGAATGGGTTGTGTTTTGTTTGGCCAGCTGACAGCTAGATTTGCTCCTATTACTTAAATTTCTTTTCTATTCTAAGAGATAACAAATTCCCCACAGTGCTATATTTATTGGGGAAATTAATTCTGAGGGGAAAAACTCCTCTGTCCTGTTCTTGGGGAAAGAATTCCTTAAGGTGGAAGCCATACATGTTCCTGCACACCACACCAGCTGAATATTCTGACCTTATTGTAAGACAGGGAAGCTTTTCTTTGTATTCCTTTCCAAAAGGGCTCATCAAATCCGGTCTGTTGTATGTAGAAAGTTTTCTGTATTTCTGTCAAGTGTTTCAGGTCCGTGTTGTTCTACTTTAGGAGATGGAAGCTCTGCAGTGCTGTGTGCAGTGCTGGGAGGCGATGGTTTGGCAGTGCTTTCTCTTGAAGTAGGTATGGCCTGTGCTGAAGGGGCAAGTGGGTTCCCTGCAGGCTGATGGACTGGTATGGGTGGGTAGGTGGAAACTGGATAAGAGGAAGTTAACAGAAATATGAGTTCCCTGTATGAGGAGAACCTCACTGAGGGTGATGAGCTCATGGAGTGGTCTCTGATGTAGATGTTTTGCAACCAGGACTTTTTAAAGCCTGGGCAATATTGCAGAGAACTTCCCATAAGGATTAGACATTCATCCCTTAGCACATCCTTCATGGTGATGCACTTGCCATGGCTTATGCACAGGTCAAAAAAGTCAGGCTGTGTTCCCTCAGAGGATCTGTGGAAGCCACAGAGTGTTGGACATGCAGGACAGGAGGTGGAACGGGAATCAGTGTGTGCAGCCTTTCCTAGTGGAGTTCTGAGATCAGTGAAAGAACTGGTGTGGAGAGGAGAGAGGAGAGCGGTGCAGCTGCTCTGGCTGCTTTTCCTCAGGAACAGGGGCAGACAGGCGCCAGATGCAGCTGTAAAGCAGCAGCGAGGGGAGGTTTGGCTGCAGGCTCGGGGTCCCTCAGAGCAGCTTTCCTTCAGCTGAGGGCTGAGATTCCAACAGCAGGGACTGCTGCTGAAGGTCCGTTTGGGGGTTAGGTCTCAGCTACCAGAAGGGACAGGCTGCACTTAGACATACTGCATTTGTTTGCCAAGTACCCAGAGCCAGGTTTTATTTCAGAGAGGGCAGTTGTGACTGTGGCAGTTCAGCCTCGCCAGCATTTTCTTCGTTTGTATTTCATGCCACTTGTTCTCTGAAATGGGCCTGGTGTTTTGTGAGCTGTGAAGAGCCGCCGAGCCTGCAGGACTGCAGGGCAACAAGCCTCCTTGTAATGCCTTTCAGGATGGCTCCATCTGTATTAATGGTGTCACTGAAAATATTCCCCTTTATTTAGGGGAGCATAGTCTGCCTCACGAATCATCTGGATAAGAAGAGCTGTATCCACAGTGGGTAGCATTTTCTTTAAGGTAGGAAATCTTTCTCTGGCAGCTTTAAAATGACACCCGCTCTCGACTTCCTTGGAGGAGCTGGCACAGGAGGCTGGTGCTGGTTCCTGGCTGCTCCTGTGTTTGACATGAGAGCATTTGGCTACATTTCTGTGGTTAGGAAGAAAACTGTAAGTGTGGCCTAGTGTCATTAAAACTGTCTCCAGGTAGTGGTGAAAAGAGAAACTCAGGTATCAGTGTGCTTGGCAAAACAGGTCACACTGACAGTGCACTTGGTTGTGTTGCTGTTACTGTCTGTTCAGCAAGAACACTGGCAATGCTACGAGTGAAACACACATCAGGGCTGTCAGGAAGCTCTCACCTTTGCTCTCCTGGAGTATTTTCTGTCTTGACAAGCCCTGTGGTTCCTGGGAGCTGGTACATGGTCAGCTGGAAGTGGAGGTTCTTCCTCCCAGCTCTGCTCTGATTCCAGCTTTCTGTGGTCAGTATGTGCCTTTGCCTCTCTCCAGCCTTTGGCTGTGGGCCCTGTTCTACATCCAGTGAAAACCTGTAGAGCCTGATGCCAACAGGCTGCATCAGCTCCTGGGTGTTGCTATCCCCTCCCACTCTTTCCTTTTCCTTTGCTCCTCACTCCACCTTCCTGACTCTTTACATTCCCCACACCTCCTCCAAATCCCTCCTCCTCTTCCTCCCCCCGCCCCTCCCTCACCCAACGAAGTCTGGGGTTCTTCCCGCTTGTAATTTGTCGCTAATCAGCTGTCAGTGTCAGAGCAATGATGAGAGGTTCATCTCTTGCTGAGGGTAATGGCCTTAAAAGTCACCGAGTCAATGTCAATGGGATCGCTCCAATTCAATCAGAGCCCTGGATGAGGAATGGCCCCCGCTGACATTAGCACTCATTTTGAGCCCAAGCATCTGGGCCCTAGTAAATAACCATCAGTGGGTGGGTCTGGGGGACAGGTCATTAGCCCCACGAAAAATAAATATCGTTTCCCTTGATGGCTGCGAGTAATTTAGCTCAGACGAGGAAATTTCACCCTAGATTAAGTATGATGAGCCAATATCAGTCAGAGGAGGCCAAACAGTGAGAGCTTGATGAGATAGAGGGAAATTTATATGCAGCTGGCTGAATGCAAGATGAGTTTAAAGAAATGATGTTCTCTTCCACTCTTTAGCCATGTGCAATGCAAGGCAGTGCATTGCTGGGGCTGACACCCCTCCCCACACCCTTGGGGCTCCCCCAGCCCGCAGGCACATGTCTGTGGGCTGCACGGACCTCCCAGTGCCATCCCTGCCCGCTCCACCAGCACCAGCCCCTGCTCTCGAGCTGCCGGCGACTTTGGCGTGCGCTGCCTCGGAGCCAGAGCAGCAGCAGCTCCTGGAGAGCTGTGTGCCATGCCTGTGGGCTGCCCTGCCTGTCCCAAAACACAGAGCAGCTCCATGGCTCCAGAGCCACTCCAGGCTAGCGCCTGCTCCCTCTTTCTGCATGTTCGCTCTGCATGTTTGCTCTTTGTGTTTGCTGCTTATTCAACCCATCAATCCCGCACACAATATGCTCGGGGGCTGTTAATCCCACCCCTCCAGCCCCTCTGTGTAGGGAGTACACACTGGGAGTTGTGTTTTACGTCTGCTGGAAACAGTAAGCAGGCAGCTTCTCTCTCCCTTGTTGGCCCAGCTCTGTATCCTGGAGCTGTGGCTGGAGGCTGGCTGGGGTCTGTCCCCTGGCTGTGCTCGGAATACAGATCAGCAATGCTGCAGTAACCTGTCCAGCTCTCCCTCTTTGCCAGCCCTTTTAGTTTCCCATGGGAAGCTGGGACAGGAGTATGGAATGAGCCCCATGAACTGGGATGCCAGCGGAAAACTGAAGCAGGCCAAGAGCAGAGAGAAAGCACATGGAGAAGCCGGTTGTCGAAGCGTAGGCATTACGGGGGGAACTGCGAGTGGAAGGAAGCAAGAGGCCTTGCTACAGCTAGTGCAGCTTTGGCTGTCCCTCAGAGGCCAGTTTCTTGGTGTTAGAACTCATTAACTGTGCTAAGAACAGTGTTCAGACTGTTTATGTGGTATAGTTGGCTGGTTTTATCCCTAATTTCTACCTACCTAGTGCATTTCCTTGTGTCTGAATACTTGTCTCACCTCACTTATATTCTCTGTTTCCCCAGTAAAATCTGTTGGCCAGGAAAGACCAAGCAACTAGCAGGTCTGACACAGAGAAGAAAAAGATGGAAATCTGCTGGTACTTTTTGATGAAAAATGGAATCAAGCATTTCATTCTAGAAAATGTTCTAAGATCTTAACTTTTCATCCCAAACCAAGGTGAAAACCTGTCCATCTCTCTGTCTGGCTGTTTATATATTTGTTTTTCAATTCTGGAAATTCCGGAGAAATTAAGATTTTGAATTTTGTCCCAGATTTTCACTTCTGCTTCTTTACCAGTGGTACGATTGTTAGCTGAAGAGGGAGGCTGCTGTAGCGGAGGGAGTGGCGCTGATTTTTTTTCATGCAGGTGAAACAGAGTAGCCAACACAAGTAACTGTAGTGACTGGCCCGGGAGCTGGTTTTAAAGGTGTGGAAATCTTAGTGTCCTTCTGCCAGAATATAGAGTATGTGGATGTGACAGAGAGAGGTTCTTGGTGATGGAATGAATGTGAGCCTCCCTCCTGTCTAATGCTTGTTTTGCTTGCTCTTTTCCCCATCTCTTGAACTTATCCAGTTCTCTGTGTAGCAGAGCACCGGGTTCTGTTGCTATCAGAGTTAGAAAAATCAACGAAAGCAATAACAATTTTTGTGTAGTTAATATACAGTATCTTTTACCCTCTCTCCTCCCTCTTTGGAAAAAAAAAACCAGTTGGCACGATGTCATGGGCCTGAGCATACATCCCTTGGGAGGGCAAGGGACTATTTGGAATTACTGCCACCACCTGTATTTCTCTGGGAAGCCGTGCCTGGGGTGAGTCGTAGCTCTGTGGACTGTCCCACAGTCAGGAGCACTGCAGTGCAGATAGAGGTGTGTCTGTCTTGACTTAACCAGGCCACAATTGTACTTTCTGTGCACTAGGATACCTGTAGCAGAATTTGGAGTTCTTTGCTTCATTTTCCAATGACAAATAGCCTTTTCTTTATTATTGGCTTTTGCTGGGTTATCACAGTCTTAAATATTGTCTTTGTCTTGTCTACAGCAAACACTGCTGCGCTAAATTCTAACTTGGCATAAGCAGGTGTAAAGTTAGCAGTGTTGCAGCCACTTGGGCTGACCCTGCCTTTGGCCCTGGGTCTGCCCTGCTGCCTTACCAAAGCAGAAATTGCCATGCCTGGATTTTTCTCCTTTTTTTTTTTTTTTTTTTAACCTCCTTTTTTCCTGGGCTGTGATCATTCTCTCTGACACAGTATCTGTCTCCTCATCTCTTGTGTTGGTACACAAGCAAATTGATGAGCAAACCATTGACAAAGTCCTGATGGTGGAGGGGCTGATGATGAATTGGGGGCCATTACAGCAGGTATTGTGTGTGTTCTACCAGCTGACACCGAACTTCCCTCCTAATGCCAGTTGCCTTCTATCATCTGGGAAACGGATTGGATGCCGGCTTCTCCCAATGAAAGGCAGTGAGGTCATATGCTTCCTAATTATGGGCTAGCCCATTGTGTCTAAATGTGACAGACATGTGCTTGGGAAATTGCCTTTAATGCCTAAATAAACATGATGAACTCCATGGCAGATCTGAATCGCAGTTGGAAGTGCTCAGCCTCTGGAGTGCTGCTCTGATGTGGTGACAGCCACTTGTGCTGCCAACCCCCGCTGGGATCTTTGTTCCTGGCACAGCACTGCCACTGTGTGTGTGGGCCCTCACTCACCCTTCCCCTTGCTCTGGGACAGAATCTCACAGGAAAGCAAAACAGCTCTGCTGGAAGAGGAGGAAAGTGTTGGGAAAGGGAGACAAAATGAGTTTACACCAACAGCAGGAGCAGGTGAGTGAGCAGGTCTCTGACAATACAACAGCACAAGACAAGATGGTTAAATAGAGACTCCTGAGTAATCTCAAGAGACTGCCGTCACCTCCCAGGCTGGGAGATGTCTCCACATGGGCAAATTCTGCTCCCAGGTACTTAGGGAGAAATCTGGACTATTTCCAGACAAGCAAAACCAGTCACTCCTAATTCGGACCACAAGCATAATGTTGCCCTCATGCATTAAAACTTTGAACTTGAGAGGACAAGATCTGTGTAGATATTCAGGAAGAATCTTTGGGGGATATATGTATGTTAAGTAATGCACTTAATGCTGGACCAAAGGCAATGTAAGTGTTGGGTTTTATCTGACACCAGAGGCGCAGTGCTCTGTTTCCCAGGCAGCTTGCACTTGCTTGCATATGTATTAGTTTCTATTGGTAGCATTCCCTGCAGGACAGTTTAAACTGGCTAAAGCCCTGTTTGCTATTTTCCTGTGTTTTATAATGGTTGGCAATATTCAGTGCTCACTAGCAGTCACACATGCCTGCTGTGCCTGGCTCTGCTCCACTTCTGCTCCATTTGTTCCCTTGGGCAAAGCCTCTGTCTGCAGGTTGGAATCTGAGTAAGGCAAGTGGGATTATCTGTGAAAATAACCCTCTTTGTGGTATCCAGAATAGCTGGTACTGTTGCAGAACAAATATGGAGCAGTTGTGAAGGGGAGCTGAGTGTACATTGATCTCCCACCCTGGTTTTCCAGCAACGTCTCTCAATGTGCAGATGCCACCAATGATGTCACCAGAATCAGGCAAGTATCTTGAGTTAAACCTGAGCAGAGGGATATTGTCATAGCAGGACAGAGGGAAGCTTTTGGGCTTTTAAAGTGAGGAATAGCCAAAAGCCAAGGGGTTTTGCCAGGTCAAAGCCCTGTGGAAAAAATTAGGACTTCATTTAAGGAGTGACTTATTTTTATCTTGCCTAGTAAGTAATGATAAGATCAGGAAAGGCTTGGATCAGGGGACTGGGTATAGGCCATGGCTTATATCCCTGATTTTCAGTGTCCAGTTGTCATGTGAACCTTCAAGACTGTTCGATGGGTGCGTGTATTTGCTGTATTTAAAATAGCACTTAACCTAAGCAAGCCTTGTGTTGTTCAGAAGTAAACAGCCTTCTGTCATGAGCAGGGAGTGAGGTTTTTACAGCAGGGCACTTGGTAATGGGCATGGTGAGATTTGTGGTGAAGTGAGGACTGGGTCCCAGGCTGGCCCAGGCCATTCAGGCTGTTTGAAGTGCTGCAGTGAGGCAGCAGCTGGCAGAGCCTGGTCTAGGCTGCCCTCGTGTATGAGCACAGCCTAAGTATGTGCATAAATGGAAATTGCAAGCAGCTCTCCTCAAATGGGCGCTCGAGGTTATGTGCTGGTGTAGGCACCCAGCTGGACTGAGACTCATCCTGACAGGTACTTTCCTGTGGAACAGATCAGCATATTTGCCTGTGCCTTATGGCCCGAATCCTTTAATGCTGCCTGAGCAGAGAGTGCTGCCTGCCTGCCCTGTGATAGGGCTGGAATGATTTCCCCTGCAAGCTGTATTTTCTCCTTTGGACTGACGGGTGTCAAACCCACGGTGGCGTCGAGACAGATGTGAAGTGCTCGGGGCTCCCGGTAATATATCGTGCCCTGTTGTTTTATGTTGATAGCACGCTGGCACAATTTACGTCAGCTATTCTGCCTTACCTTGAACTGTAAGGCACAGCAGCTGTTGAGTTTATATTTACAGCACTGTAAGTGTTTAGGCCATGCTTCTGACAAGCACACACATAATTCACGGGGCTCTGCAGTCTCATGGGCTCTGATAGACCCATTGCATGGATGGAAGGAAAGGCCCTCGGTGAGAATGAGAGAAGGGATCAGTTTTGATGATGGGCTCTAAGTTGCTTTTGTAGCAAAAAGTTGATTCTCTCCACCTTGCAGGAACTGAACTGTCTCAAAAAAGTGTCAGTGCTCTCTCAGATTTGGTTACAGGAGGCTGATATGTTCAAAAGTTACCAGAGAAGGGTAAGGTACAGAGTCTGAAGAGGTTTTGTCTTCCTTTTCCCTTTCAACCTTCCTTTCCTTTCTCTTTCCTTTTAACCCTGCCATTAACAGGTTTAAAGGTTAAAAATGTGAATAAAACATGGGGGCATCCATAGTGTGGCTAGGTGGGAGTTGTTGTGGACTTGGAGCTGTGGCTGGATATGTAGCTGAATCCCAGCCTCAGCTCAGGTGTGCTGAAGCATGAAATGAAGGCTTTATTACCCCAGGATATGTGCTACGTCCTGGCAGGGTCTTGAGAAGGGCTATTGGTTGCAGCTCTGCAGAGGTTTTCTGTCCTTTGCAAACGATGTGACATCAGTGCTGTTTATTTGGCACAAGGTGAGAACATTAGAGGAATAAGCAGGTCTTGCCAATAATGGTTTCATTCCTAGGGTAAGATTTAATGGCATCAACCAATTCATTTTAAATGACCTGGCTGCTGCAGGCATGGGGCTTTCTGGGAGATAAGGAATGCTCAGGCAGCCAAAATAGCAGCTCTGAGCTCTCTCTAACTTCTTGTGAGGCTGGGGAGTGGCCATGCAGGTGCAGGATGCTCCTGTCCATGGTGACTGTGTTTGTCTTAGCAGAAATGGGAGTAACGTTTCCCAGAGAACACAGGAGATAAGTCTGCTCTGCTGCAGGCTCCTGGTGTGAGCTCGGGTTAGGCCAAAATCCTCAGATGCATTTGCACAATGAGTCACAAGTGACACCCTGTAGGATATAGAGGCTGAAGTGTCTCGGACACTCAGGGTCCTGTTCTCTTTGGCTTCAGTGACACTCTTCCCTGACACACTCGAGATCTACCCAGGCAGATCTTGCTCCATCTGCAAGGGTTGTGTTTCCCTCCCTCATGAGGGTGTTGTGAGAACAAACACAGCAGAGATTGCCCAAGTGCCTATTGATAATAGGAGATACCCACATAACTACCTGACATGGATAAGCTGCTCTTTTGTTCATGTGTCTGGTAAGAGAAGTGTTATTTATCCCTGCAGTATCCTCTGAGAATCGAGAGCTTCCTCTGGGCTCTACCTGATGCCTTTAGGCAGATCACTGCTGTCCCTGCAGTCGTCCTCTACCTTATTCCCACACGCTGTAACACACCCATTAGCTCTTTTCCTCACTAGAGTTCATTTACGGTGGGCACTGCCTCCACTGCCTCATGTGTAGGACCCTTCTTTCTCACTCTGCAGAGCCCCATTGCACAAAAGCAAGTTGATGCCTGGAATTTGCTATTCCTTTCCTATCCAGATGGCCCCTCCGAGCCCCACTTGACCTCTCAAGAGCAGGCTCTGGACTCTGAAGCGAGAATTAACAGGCTTCATCTTTTCCTTAGCCACAAATTGTGAAGAGCTTGGGCAGGAGGTTGGCTTCAGGGGGAGGCAGTGTATCGGAACACATTGGAAAAGCCACTTCATGCGAGAAAATGTGGCAAGCAGCGCTCTCAAAGAGCAGGTTATCAAACACAGAAGGCAAAAGGTTTCAGAGAAGACATTCTTAGATTTCAAGTATCACTCTCAGCAAGTAAGTAGGGCAGTGCTGCCTGTGTGTCAGCTGCAGGGAGAGCGTGCCTGTCCTTGAATTGCTGTCCAATGTAGCAGCGAGATCATCCTGTTTGTGAAATGATGGCATTTGAATCCATTGCAAAAAGCGCTTGAGCTGGCCAAGTTCCTCTTCTTTCTCTCCCTTTTTTCCTCCCCTTTCCAGCTTTTGCTGACTGCAGCCAAATTGTGGCCAGAAAGACTTTGCAGAGGGTGGTTCCAACAGTATTTTCTCCAGAACCAAGATATCCTTACTTCTGCCAGCAGCAAATTTTGAGAAGTGATTTATAAAGTCCGAGGCCTGGGAGCTTTGCAAGGGAAGGCACCACAGACCCTTAACTGAAGCACTGTGAGATGCAGTGCTGGAATACAATGAATAATATTCATGAATCTGCCATAATGTTGGATATTATCACTCATTACCATTGTAAGAAAGGGGTGATTAAACTAATAGTTAGTGAGAGACATTTCTGGTGACAGGAGGCAATGATGAGAATGAACTGACTTCAGTATACATTTAGAACTCGGAATAATGGGATGTGGCAGGAAGCCAATAAGTGAACATGGCCCACAGCTCGGATCAATGAATTACTTTTTGCCGCTTTACAGCAGTACATGGTGTTTAATGAAAAATCAATAGCCCCCTGTAACTCAGAGCTGTAATCAATCGTTTGACCTGAATCTTTCCCTTTTTTCTTCTTCCCTTTCCCCCTCCCCTTCCAGGGAAGGTGTCCTGGGCTGATGACACAATTCAATTGTGAGGGGCAGTACTTCACCAGGCTCACAGAGGGAACCTGACACAGCCCTGCTGCAATTTATACCAGCTGCAACATAGATATTTATATGGAAAATCTGGAGATGAGCTTGGCCAGGTGCTGCAGCTGCTGCCTCTTGCAGAGAAGTCAGGGCCGTGCCTGTGGCATGGAGGTAAGTAATGCTATCAGGCCTTAGTCCTCCGTTGCCTTCCAGGGCTGTCTGAAGGGTTTGTTTGTACATCAGGAAAGGAAGAAATCAGTGTTGGAAGTAGGAGGGAAATCCACCCCAGCCAGTAGTGCCTGTTGACTTAGGAGGAATGATTCATAAGGATGTTGGGGCATAAAAAGTTTCTGTCTGAGTTTTGCTATAAAGTTGAGGAGATGTTGCTGGTAATGCTGGTGTGTCTCCAGAGTCTGCTGGGCTACACTGACAGCAGGGGTGATGTGGGGCTCATGTGCAATTGCTCCTGATTTGCATCAGTGAGGACAGAAAGAAAAACCAATAATAAAACCCTACTCTCAGCAAGTACTGGGAAAGGAGAGATTTTGGAAAACTAAGGTTTTATTTCAGAGCTACTTGACTGCGGGTTTTTTTCTTGGGTTTTTTTGTGTCCTTCCTCTCCCTTGCTGTCTCCTTGTTCTAGTCTTGTCACCAACTACCAGAATCAAAGGTGGTCTCCGAGGGAAGGAAATGAAGCATTGACAATGGTGAGGAGCTGCCTGCTGCAGGATTGATCCCAACAGCCTGTTCCTGACTCCTTGTGAATGCCTCTGTGACAAAATGGCACCCTTTGCCCTGCCAAGACAGCTCTTAAATGGGAAGGTGTTTTCTCCTAACCTGAGCTCTAAGGTATCACCTCAGTCTATTGGTTTTAATCCCTCTTTAACCACTGACTAAGCAGTTTTCTTCCTTCACACATTGGAAAGATAAATGGGTAAAGCTAAAATTTCCAGCATCTCTCCAGTCCCTCACTCCCCACACCCACTCCTATCCCGCTGGTACTTGTTGTAGCGCCGGAGGAGATGAGAGCAGGGGTGTCTGCTGGGTCTGACGGCTCCCTTCTGCTCCTGCGCCGGCCCGGCCGCCGCCGTGCCTGAACGGCTGATTTGCTGGCACCGGGACAGCGCCGGGCCCTTGGCGCAGAGCGCAGCTCACACGGGACTGCCAAGCAACACTTCCCAGGGACTGCGCCTGCCACAGCTCTTGCTTGGTGTCACGTGTGCAGCCTTGCAAGCTTTCTACCCACGGGGCTAAAATGGGTATGGCCTGGGGCGTGGGAGCGAGCAGGTAGGGGTGGGATCTGAGTGGGCTGGGGGCAATGCTGGGTGGAGGGGGCAGGTTTCCTGAGGGGCACGGGTTTAGTCATGTGTGTTTTGGTCTGTTAATGAGTTAGGGTTCTGGAGTTCTTTGGTCCAAAAGCTCTTACAAGGTGATTCCTTGCCCTGTCCCAGGGTTATCAAGATGTGGAACAAGGGGAGTGGATTTCACCCAGAAAGCGTGTGTTCTTGAGTAGCTGAGCGCCAGTAATTTTGGGGTGGCTCCCGAAACTGCTCCTGGATTGGTAGAGAGAAGAATGCAATGCTCAGAACATCTGCACTGTCTTTGTATGTCATGTTTGGCTCTGAGGGCACACTTACTGCATTTATTCCTCTGTGATCCCAATATTCTGAGTTGTGACACTGTTCTGCTGCTGTGGGTGCAAGCCAAGCAGTCTCTGCTGGGGCTCCTTTTCTATCCTGTAATTTCCAGACTTTTACTGCTGTTTAGTCTGAAAGAGGACTGGATAAGGGCTTTGGGAATTGGCCTCGGGGGAGATGATCCCTTAAATGCAAGGAAAATGGAAATAGCGAGACCCTTCACTGGAGAGCTTTCTCACTCCCCATTGCCACATACTGCCTGGGAGCTGGCATGGTGGGTATCAGGAACCACCCCAAATACGGCAGGGAAGCAGGAGTGCTGCTGGTAGCAGTGCTGGGAGTCAGAAAGGCCATGAAATTCCCAGTCTGGCTGGTACAAACCTCCTCCTGCCAGCCGAGCGAGTGAATCCGCAGTAACCCTGGATTGCTGCAATGGCAGCTTGGCAGGCGGCTGCGGAGCGACGAGGAGCTCTCAGGCTGTGGTAAAATGCTATGCCTGGCAATGAGGTAACAGGCCACATCCCACCCGAGCTGGTGTACTGAACAAAACGGGCCAGCTCCTCCACTGGTGTAAACTGGTGGGTGAGGGCTCAACCTTGGGGCTGCTCGCTAAGTCTTGCCATCAATCTCTTCAGCCCTTCGCCTGCCGTTTGGAGATGAACCTGTATTTTTACCTTCTGCTGCATGTCTCAATTGATCTCTTTTTTTGAATACTGTTTGTTAATTCACATTGTGTCTTTGGCCGACCAATTATATGCGTGGCCATATTGTGTGACTGCAGCAGTCTGGTGCGGCACAAGGAACGGCACGTCATGTGAGACGCTTCATCTCCACGAGTAACCTCGGCACCGTGGTAAATGAATACATGAATACAGGGCAGCCAGGAGAGATGAAACGCATTGACCGCTGCCCCTACTCGCCACACAAATGTCATTCTTTAGGGATTTTCCCCACCCCCCCTTTCTTGTTTTCCTGACACATCTTGGTCCCCTTTTTGCTTCTCCCCTTTTCCCTTAAGTAGAGATGACACAGATCAATACCTTTGATGGAAAGTAATAATCAGGCCTATTAAGTGACAAAGGTTTACTCTGTAACAGCTGTGCTGGCGGGAGAGGAGAGCTTGTCTGACTAATGAATCATGAAACAATCAGGCAGTAGCCATTTGTGTTTAGATCTGTAAATATGGTGTGGTTCAAGTGCCAGACCATCTCCAGCACTCCAGCTGGGGGCACAGATGGTCCACATTCAGCACAGCACAAGTGTAAAGAAAAGCTTCCCCCTTCCCCCTCTCCTGCCTGTCCCACAGTGCCCCTCTCAAAGGAGAGAGCAGCTACCTTGGGGATACAACTGGGCTGTGGAGGAGTCCTGACATTGCCCTTCCACACTGAGCAGCTCCCAGCAAAATGATTGTTCCCTTGCTTGTCCAAGTGGGAAAAAGCCGGGAAACCCCTCAAATCCTACATCCTGTATTTATGTATATGTCCTATGTTTTGGACTGAAAAATTGGGGTTTATTCCTTGTTTTCTATCCCTTGGATTTTAGCTTGTGCTTTGCAGACACATTTCCTTCTGAAAGGCACAGTGATGTCCATTTGTTACTCCTGAAGGGCAAGTGAGTGGCACAGCAGGAATTCAGAGCTAGAACACAGGAGCAGGGCCTGGTGAGAGAGGGAGGGAAATTAAGTTGTCAGGGAGTTCAGGCAGTTTCCACTCTCTTGACTGCAGCTGGAGTGCTGCCTCTAGTACTGGGGGTTGAGGCAGCCTCTCTGTTGGCCTCCTATGGGAGACTGACTGGCCAAGGCATAGAAGTGCCAAAGGCAGAAAGAGGTGAGCATGCAGGTAACCCATTGCCTGGGCTTAGTGCTTTGAGGGGGAGCAAGGCTGTGCTGCTGAGACATAGATATTGTGTTTGAATAGTCTATGTCTGTGTCTACCCTGCTAGAATGATAGGGTGTGATCAAAAGCATTTAAAAAATGGCTTGTTCTCTTTTTGTTGTCTTCTGATAGGGAGATGGTTGTGGGATACCATGTTCACATTAGTCCATGGGAGGAAATGATGGATTACTTGCACTATGATCTGCTTTGAAACCCCTCTGAAACCCCTCTGAACCCCTCCACCTCACTCAGAGGTGAGGGTAGGACTTGCCATTCTTACTTTAATATTTATTTCTCTTAGGAGTATCTAGTTAGGTAACGTCTCTGCTCATTATTTCTTTTAGAGGTTGCCACTCCCTCAGTAGATCCCACCTTCAGGAAATGTCTTTCCTGAGCTTCCAGCTCACCCAGGCAATCCTGTGGGTTTTTGTTCTGTGCTGCTTCTTCTGTGCTGGTTCCTGCTCAGGCAGCAATGCACTGCAAACATGAGTCAGGGAAGGCATTTCGCCTCTTGGTAATTTATGCTCATGTCACTCTTGCTCTATGAATAACTGTGCCGGCCCCAGTCAGTAAAAAGGCATGTCCCCATTTTCATGAGAAGCGCAGATTTCTGTGCCTGTACTACCTGCTTCTGACTGCTCCAAGAGCCAGAAGCATGTAAACCCTGCTCAGGACAAATGAGCTGAAACACTGTGGGATTCCACCCCTGCTTTTCACCTTCTACAACTTGCAGTCTGTAAGTTGAGTTATGCTAAAGGACTAAATACAGACCTGATGGAATTGCAGAGTCAGGAGGAGAGAGGGAAGGTTGGTTTAGCTTGAGGTGGTTTTAACTCTGATCCTCTTTCTCTCTCTGGTGGTGAAAAGGGCTTTGGGGCTGAGGTTACAGACCAGCACAGCTCAGTGCAGTCCAGTCACAGAAAGTTGCTGAACCCAGAAGCAAATACCTAATTTCTATGTCCCAACTGATGTGGAGAGGAGTGTAAGGCACTGGAGAAAATATTTGAATTCAGATAACTTTAAAGTGTAAAAGGAGTCCAAGGTGAGCAAAAAGCACAGCAGAGGCACGTGGAGTGTGCCTGCCCCAGCCCCAGCCCTCAGGTGCTGTGTGCTGCTGGGCTCCCCTCCTCAGTGCAGGGGAGGGTGGGCTTCCTGTCCCCTGAGCGCTCAGCCCACAGCCTTCACCCTGGCAGAGCTTTTGCATGAGTGCTCTGAAGCTCCTCAGCCTGGCTGAGTCAGGATGTCACAGCCTCAGACAGGGAGAAAGGGCAAAGGGGAGAGGGACCAGACTTTGTTCTTTCTCCTTTCTTTTTTTAAAGCTGTTATTTTGGGTGGACAAAGGAGCAAGTTTGCCAAAACCCTTAGGAAAAAAAGATTTCTGGACTTCAACAATAGTACCATTCTTGCCAAAAATCACATTATGTCCCACCTCATTTGAGCTGCTGAATAGTTATGTCATGCAAGAAGGTGGATGAAGGAGAAAAGCCCCCCAACTCTTTCAGCTCGATCAGTGCAATCAATAAAGCTCACAAAGGTTATTATTCTCTGATTTAAGGCCTGTTCTTCTGTTTGCAGTGTTATTGGCTTGCACTGACCAAAATGCCTTCGAGAACAAAAAGAAATTTAAACTCATGTAAAAATAATGTCTCTAGGAAGTGGTCTTCATCCCTCTCTTGTCCAATAACCTTCTTTCCTTTCTCCTTCTACTTCTGGGGAACGGAGTAACTTGTTTTTTTCTCAGGAGCAAGACTGAATTATGCTTTTTGAAGGCTTCTTCTTAGCAAAAGCGACTTGGGCCGTGCACAGCTGGCTCTTGAATATGGAGTTTCTGCTGAAACTTCCCTGCTATTATCTTGACAATGTTATCATTATCAAAGCATGCCAATATTGGGTATGACAATGAGAGCTCACGGCAGGGAGTGGCACAGCCTGGCCAGCAGAGGAGGGGGGCCACTTGCAGTTATGCCCCCTGATGCAAAAGCCATAATAATTTAATATTCTCATACTGGGATCTCCATTTCCTCTGGCCTGTGCAGAGCTGCTGAGTGCCTTTTTTGCATTGGCCAAATCACAGGGGCCATTCCTTCAGCATTTTGCAAGACTTCAAATAGAGGATCATGCTGGTAATGACTTCAGGGCAGGATTGGGGGTTATGTTTTTTGGTTTTTGTTCTAGGAATAAATGATTTAACTACTAACTGAGGCAGGCTTCTAGCTTTTGGATGTGATTTATTTCAGGGTTGTGTTAAACTCGTTAGTAGATCAACTTTTTCTGTCTTTGCCAACCTGCTTAGCAGAAGCTAGGGAAGAGAAATCAGCTCAGTGTCATTGACTTGGTGGATTCTAAGTGTCATATACTGTAATCATTAACTACCAGCTGCATTATCTGCATACGCATTTTATTTTTTAGGACTGTTTGTTCTCTGCTACTAAAATCCATCAGCATATAGCAGGATATGTTACATGTCTCGTTGTAAAGACACATAACTTGGCAAATTGATCCATTGGGTGATTTTAATGCATGTTTTTGCTTCTTTGCACAAATCTCCTGGCTTGTAGAGAAGTCAGGCATCAGGACTTCCATCTTCCTGGAAGATTGGCCCTTCAAACCCAGTTGTTTCATATCCCCTCTGAGTCCTGTTGAGATGTGTGGAGAAGGAACTGTACTGAGTGAGCTGGGCCTGGCAAAACTGGCTGCTGAGGGTGAATTCTGTGGAACATGTGAGTTGCTCTCAGCCAGCAGAAACCCCTTTGCTGTGTTTAAGCAGAACACTGGGAAAGAGAGCCATACATGAAAAATCACAGGCAGCAGCTGCTCACCCAAATGCTTTTCTGAGGAGTTTTCTCTCCTTCCTCCCCTTATGCTAATGTGTCTGCCTGTGTATATCCAGAGTGATAGCACCTTGCACACAGGTATACACCTGAAAATGTTAGAGCTAGCTTAGGCAAAGCTCACCAACACACACAGTGTTAAACACATGCTGGAGATTCCCATGGCCACAGGGGTCCTGCCCCTTGTTTAGCAGCCTGGTGGTCTGAAGCACCGGGGTCAGAGTGCACCTCTGGGGCTGTGTGGCTATTGTGTGCACTTCCAGCCCGGGCTGGAGGGAAGGATAATGGTGTCTGAGCAGGCTCCACTGCCCAGCCTAGGCCATTGGTCACCTGGTCGTGAATTATCACGGGGAGATGCTGATGCTGGGTGGCCACCGAGGGACAGGGAAGGGAGGCCTCTCGCTCTGAACGTGGGTACTTAACTTGGGTTAAGTCAGCTGGGGCAGCGGGGTTAGCACCCTTGATCTTCCTTTGTTGGAAGTTGTGGGATTTTTGGCAAGTGGAAAGCCAGGGCAGGGGATTCCTGTGTTCCCCTGGGGCTGACCAGGGTCCTGGCAGCAGGGACACAAGCCCTTGTGTGTGCAAGGCTGCCATTCATTTTTATCAGGAAGGCAGGACCTCTGCTGCTGCAGGTACATATCACATGGACCGTGGGGAACACGGACTGGCAGGACACAGGGAGATGGAGAGCATAGGGAGAAGCATTTGGACAGATTTGTCTGTTTTGATCTGCCTGTCGTCTTGGAGACCAGGATAACGCTTTGTTTGTTCTTGTGAGTTGCTGCAGTCTGTTCCTGTTCGCCTTTGGAAGCTGGTGAAGCTACAGCTGAGTACAACTGGAGAAGAAAAGAGCATGGGTTGTTGCTGCCAAATAAGGAGTTGCTTGAGGAAATTGAAGAGGTGATGGGAACCTTTTATATTGCTGATCTCAAGCCCCTTGTTACAGCCTGAAAACAGGGCTGCAGGCAGAAGGTAGGTTTTTAGCTATGGATGTTTAAGGTAGCTCCAGTCCACTCACTGCAATATCCCCATATTGCCCCGTTCTGCCCTCAATAGAGTGTTCCTTTGGGCTTTGTAACCGTGTTTAAGCTGTTCACAACTCAGTGGGGTTAAGGAAGGAGTTCCTTCTGGGGACAGGTTTCTCTTGCCAACCATCACAAGGGCTACCTGTGCCTTGTGAAGCTGTTGTTTCTGGCTGCAGTGCTTGGCAGGACAGCAAGCTGAGGGGGCCTCTGCCCACTGCAGGGAACAGCAGCTTAAACTTACACTGAACTTCCCCCAGAGGCTGGCAGAGTTGCACTGACTGTGAGCCTTAACCAGGCACATGGGAGGTAGTTGCATTCCCGTTGCTGCCTTTGCAGATCCCAATTCTGGGAAGGCTCAGCAGCATATTCATGCTCTCTGTTATTCCCTTTGGCTTTATGCTGAGCCAGTGCTTTCTGAGCAGCTGCCCTAATGCACTGCTGGCATGGTGGGGACATCATCACCTCCTGGTCCCACTAATTGCGCTCATTTGCTGTGCTGTGTCTTCCAGCACCACCTCAGAAACTCAAGGCTATGAGAAAGACGGAGTGAAACCAACGCAAAGTGGGCCTGAAGTGGCTGCTCTCCTAAATGTCAGCTGCCCAACTAAATATAACCCCGAGAGTAGAATTTATGCTTTGCACTCCTTTGCTTTTTATTGTGGGGAGAAAAAAGCCCAGAGCTCAACGGGCTGTAACTTTAATAGGTCATTCCAGCCAGTGCTTACCTTTACAAAATCCTGCTAATGCTGGGAAGACAATACAGTGATCAAAAGCAGTGATGAGATTTTTTAGCAGCATTAACCGTCATGACCTAGCAAAATGAAAGAAAATGGTTTAACAGAACTGTCAGATCCAATATAGCTAATAAAGGCATGGATAAATGTTTATTACGTACCGGAGACAGATCATTTCTGTACAGAAATTGAGGATGACCTTTACTGATAACTCTTATCTGCCTGATATCCTGAATAAGAAAAAGAGAGGGGGAGAGAGGGCTACACTATTGCTGATATTTGTGAAAGATGGAGAAAAATTACAATTTGCAGATGATGGTTTTTAGACTAGGGCTCTCAGGAAAATAAAGATATGGAGCTGTTCATTCTGTGCAAGGGACTCCAGGCTCTGACCTGTCTGCTTCAAATGTAATGAGTGTATCCAACAAGAGCATTTCTGGGGAGAGTTGATTTTCATACATTTTATATATATGCACACACACACGTTTGTATGTTTGTGCATGAGTCCATGTTCAGGGCAGTGTCAGTGAAATTCATACTGATTTTTCTGTCTATTGAGGAAACTCCAAAGTTACTTGAGTGATGCTGCCCTGAGCCACCTTCCCTCCAGCTGGGTTTGTGGGCTGAGCACCCATAGCTGAAAGCAGGACTTCCAAGAGAGGCCAGCTGCCAAAAGCTCCTGCAAGGACTCAGTGACCAGACCTCTGGAAGAAAATGGGGAATGCAAGTCATGTATTTCGAGCTGTAAATGCCAGGTGAGCTTTCTAAGGGAATCTACGCACTCTGTTCCTGTTCCATACGAAGCGGCGTATGAGGATTTGAAACACTGGTAATGCCAGTGCTGAACCTGTCCGATGAGGCTGCAGAAGTCCCACCCGACCCTACAGCCAGGTAAATATGGGAGTCAAGAGGCAGACAGGTCAGCAGGCTGCCTGGAGCATCAGGGGTGGGCTGGCAGAGTTCTGCTGACTGGGAAGCAAGGAACAAGCTAAACACAGATGTTTTTCTACTCAGCCTAGAGTTCAAGCCCTGAAGACCTTGCTTTCCTGACGTTGTCAGAGTGCTGTAGAACTTGATGTACTGAAAACACAGCTATAGCCATGAGGGTGGGCCTCTTCCAGAAGCTGGGCACATGGGAAATGTCACCAGCTACCTGTCAAACAATGCCTGGAATGAGATGTGAGTGAAATCAGAATCAGGCCTACTACGTGCAGTTCATAATAAATAATGCTGTCTCAGTAATGGCTGCAATTAGTTATGAACTTCAATCATTCCTACCATTTCCGTGTTGGCCAATTATGCTGCAGGAATTACCAAGTAACCCATAGCACATTAGCTCTCTGTAGTGCCATTGTTGGGAGGGCTCAGGTCACCAGCTCCTTGCAGGATGAATTAGCACGGCTCTCCCAGCACAATGGTGCTGGGCTGATTTACAGGGCTGGGAGCTGCCCCTTTGTCTGCTGGAGGTGTAGCAGCAGCATGCTGGAATCACAGGAGACTTAGCTGTGAAATCACTGGGACACTTAGCCAGCCTTCCAGGAACAATGGGAAGTGTTTTCTCTGGCTGTGCAGGTGACTTATTAGATGCTGACAGTAATTCTTAGGTCTGGTGATGGTTCAGAAATAACCTGAAATTGGACTTTAAATGGTGCAATTTGAATCTGGGAAGACAAACACAATTAACGTGCTCACCTTAATCTAAGAGTAGCAGATAAAGGAATTACTTGAACTAGTGCTGATGAGTGACTTAAGCCTTGCGTAGGCACATGCCCTAGAGCTTATAAAAATGCCTTTTGTTTGGATTTTATGGAGCTGCAGAGGTGTGTAGAAGTGCTGTTTTCTGAGGGCAGGTGCTTGTTTTACTGTGGAGATCTCTTTGCCAAATGCAGAGGGACAGTTGGTTCCTGCTGTTACTGTCCCTCCCTTGGTGCTCTGTGTCTGTCACTCGACTTGTTCGAACAACAACTGACGTGTCTCTTTACGTGAACTTGTGTTCGTCGTGTTCTGTGGGAAGTGCTGTCCTGGACTGCTGAAAGGCACTTCTGTGTTGGCAACCTGAGAATCCACAGTAACCGAAGTGCTTGAATACTTTGAAGCTTGCAGACCAGGCCCACAGTCACAGCACATTCTTCTGGGTGAGAACAGCACTGATGGCTCTTTCTGGTGAGGTCTCAAGCTCTGAGTGTTGCTAACCTTCCCTACAATAAATGAATTGGCAGTCTCCGTGCTTTTGCCTTGTCCATGGTCCCGGAGCCTGTAGTTTGAACATCTCGTAGCTGGTTCTGGGCTATGTGGTTTCAGAGAGAATTATTTTAAAGCACAAAATCTTGGGGAAATTAGTTGCAGTTTAAAAACAGAATATTTTGTCAAAATCAAATTTATTTCAATGAGGAACGATCACTCTAATGGCTGAGAAGAATGCAAAGATTCAATGAGGTATGAATAGCTCTAAGATGGTACAATTACCACCTCAGAAACAATATATTTGTAAAGTTAATTCCTCTTGAACATGAACAATCTCCTTACACTTGACCCCTCTCTATTGCCTTCTCCATGCTTGAACTCTCCTTGAACTTTGTAGATCCATCTTGAGAGTATGATATGGCCATCTCTTTTGCATCTGGTTATTTTAGCTCCAATTTGCAGCCCTAAAATGGCAATTATGGTGATATATTGCTCAAGTCACCCGACATGGATGAGTATCGGGATCAGCGCGTTTATGCACAGGAGTAGTGAATGGAGACTACAGCTATGATTTTAAATGACTTGATTAGTTCTGAAACAACACTTCAGAGTCCATTACATCTAGCAGGTGTTGGGGTTCAGCCTGCACTCCCATTGCATATTCAGGCTGCCTTCCCCTTAAACTGCACAAGAATGTCATCTTTATTGGCCCCTTTTTTTGTGCCCAGCACTCCTTTCTTCCCCCTTGCTCCTCCTTTTTTTACAGCAGGACAGGAGGGGCAGGTTTGGGATAGAAGTGTCCCTGCTGAGGCTGCTGGCCTCTGTCAGTCTGCCCCTTGTCCCATGGGCAGTACTGCAGGGATGGAGAAAACGACAGCAAATCACTGAAATCATCTGAGCTTCAGGGCTGACTGGGTCTGGATAAAGCAGGGAGCACTGTGCTGAAAACTCCTGCCATACATCACTCTGTAGGGACAGCCTTTTGTAGGGATCAGTTGTCATGGGGCTTTATTATGTGCTTGTTGCCTTTAGTGGGGTCTTTGTGGCCTGATCCTGATGCTCTCTGTGTCTTGTTTCAGCCAGAATAATTGCTGCAGTTTGGGGAGTTCAGCCCAGCAGAGCCACTGCTCTGACACAAACAAGGTCCTATTCAGGGAGAGCAATGGAATGACGGCCCCATGGCCAGGGTGCTCCTTCCCATGAATAAGGGGACAAAAGTCTGGGGGTAATGAGAAGCACAGCACTGGAGTGTTTGTTTTACAGACAGTGGCTCATTCTGCAGGCTGTCCTCTGAAGGCAAGGGAAATTCTGTCTGGGGTCAGGAGTCTCCCCAAGGAAGAGGCTCCTGTTTGCCCTGAATCTGTAAGTCCTCCCAGGAGAGGTGACAGTGCATGAGCCTGCTCTGGAGTCCATGGAAATCAGTGGGAGCCTGTCTGCATCACAGAATGTGCCTTAATAGGACAAGCTCAACGCTTGGCTGAAGCGTGTGAGAGGACCTACTCGGAGACATTTATGGGGGAGGGAAAGGGTGCAGGACTTGCCCTAAGGCTCTGCTGGAAAGCATTCAGACCCTCGGAGGGAGCAGAGGGATGATGTGTACAGAGCTCTGTAGGAAGCTGCTTGTCAGGCATCAGATGAGAAGTAGTTCTGTAGGGTTCAGACCTCTGTAAACAAATTGTCAGGGAAATGTCTGCCATGACATGGAAATGCAGAAGATTGGGATTGGGTTGTGGGGTTTGGATTACATTTCTTGTGGGAAAATACTTCGATTTTTCTATCTTCTGGTTTCCTATGACTCTTCATCAGACTTTTATTTCGTTTTTAGGGTAGATGGAAAATAGCACAGACTGTTCATCTGTGAAAATAGTGCTTTTCCTATAGGATGTTTAACTGCAGTGAGGAAGAAAACAGCTGCAGTACTGTGTACCTGTCTAGGTTTATTTTTCCCTTTTTATAGTAACATTTTTGTGTGTGTGTGGTTCCCCTCCCACTTTAAAACACAGTGACTCAAAACCTCCAGCTGCTTCATCATATTTCCATGTCTTCCCAGAGCTCACGCTGATGTGTTCTGGTGGCAAGGGGCCCAAGCTGAATCCTGATGCAGAGGTTTTCCTGGAGGGATCCTGACAGCCCACAGCAGAAGCTCAGCAAACCAGGGCCTCAGTGTTCCTACCTGTGGCACCAGTTAATGGCTGAAGAAGACATGTCAGGTGGGTGATAAGTGCAGGTGGAGGGGGGGAACAGCCTGAGGAGAGATGGTTGTGATCAGAGCAGAGTCCTAAATGGTGGCTGCTAGTGGCAAGAGCCAGCTGGAGTGCAGGGCTCTGGCTGTCCCCCAGCTCTCCCCTCCCCAGGTGTGCCCTGGAAGCTGCTGTCCTGCCCCTGCCTGCATTGCCACTTACAGAGAGGGACAGTTCACTGTGCAGCAGTAAATGAAGTCTCTCAGGAGACCCAGGTCCTTCAGAGCAGGGATGTTTTCTGAGCAAAGGTGCCTGTGCTGGGTAACGTGCAGCATGGCTTGGGAGCAGACACTGCAATGTACCCAGAAAACCAACCTCTGGTACAAGTGTGCCAGCCAGCAGCAGAGGTGACTGACAGGGCTCTGTGCCCAGAGCCTGCTCCATGCAGGCAGAACCATTCCTTTTGAAGTTGTTCCTGACCTGGGGCACCTTTCTGTGAAGTCTCCCCACTCGGCACAGCCGCCTCTCCTCCCACCCGAGCCAGCGAGGAGGCTCCTGCACACGGGCACAGGCAACTGTAGGCATTCACTGCGACTCACAAACCACGGGTTATTTATATCCCAAATCCCTTTTCTCAGCACTGTCAATTTTTCCCTTACTGGGAAACGAGAAGCCAGTGAAAGGGATTTTTGGTGACATCCCCCCTGTTTAATGAAGCTTGGAGTTCTGGGCAAGTGAGTCGAAGTGCCGTTATTATCTGCATGAGCGGGCGAGGCCGAGGGTCCAGCAGCGTGCACAGAGCTCCCGAAATGTGCACATTGATCACAGCTAATCAGAGTGCCCGGGTCAGGGGGGCTGTGGGGACCCAGGGGGCTGGAAAAATGACAAATGAAGCAGCAGAGCTCGGGGTTAATGTGATATTCAAACAGAATGAGGCATTCAGTTTCTTAGGAGCTTGTCACTTCCTTTCCTCTGACATTTTGCTGGAGACTGCAATGAAAAGGCAGAGAGAGTCTGTGTGTGTGAGAGAGCAGTGTCCTAACAGGGATGGGAGGAGGAAGTGCTTCAAGGGGATCTAAAGAGCAGAAGTAAAAGGTGTGAGGGAGTGCAGTCCTCTTGCATCCTCCTCACTTCCCCAGTGCTTTCCACTCTTTTGGAGTAGAACCCTTTTTTTGTTTGTTTGTTTTCCAAAGGTGATTCTGCTTTGGGACCTTTGTGGTTTCTACAGCCAACACTAACCTGTTACTCTGCAAAAAACATGCTCAGGCTGGCTTGTGGCTGAAGTGGAGATGTTTGGGGTGTATCTTGGGCTGGAGCTCTGCTCCCCCATGGCTAAGTTTAGCATTGTAAGAGGTGAGGAGCTGTGTGGGGTGCTGGTTTGTTGTTTGGTTTTTTTTTCCAGAACCACTGCATTGAAGGCTGCAGCAAAACATATGTGTTGGAAGCAGCACTCTTGCTTTACTTGGGCTTCTCATGACTTTGTGGTTTCTTAATGATAAATACCTCACCTGAGGAGTTTAAAGTATCTGTTAAAAATTCCCTGGTTTTCCAGTGCTTTGCATGCTGGAAGCACAGCTGGTAATGCACAGCAATTGTACTTTAGATGGCATAAATGGTATCTGCCAGCTCCTGTGTGTAACTGGACAGACCAGAGCACAGGTTTGGAGGTTCATTCCAGGCACCCCTGCAGGAAGTCCCTGCTGCCAGCTCTGGGCTCTCACCAGAGAAATGGTTGGGTTACGGCTCAGTTGAGGCTGGTACACTCTCTGAGGAAATTAGCACCCTGTGCTCCAGGGAACCCTTAGCAAGAACCTGTCTGGAATTAATGACTAGAGAGATTTATTTGATGCTCTCCAGGTTAGAGGGACATAACGCTCTAAAGCATGAGAGAGGCTCGAGGAACTGAGGGTCAGAGCTCCTGGGAGATGGTGCCGATTCAGTAATCCTCAGTTGCCATGCAGAACACAGTGCTGAGCTCAGCTCTTGGGAGGGGACTGCACCAGGAGACCTGGAGATCCTGTGCCATGCAGCAGAACTCCGGGGGGGAGATGCAGCCAGGACCAAGCACTTGCCCTTGATCAATTGGACCATCTCTTCTCTAAGCAGCTGTTTATCAGGAAATCATGTTTGAAAAATTCATCTGATTTTTCCTTTTTTAGTGGAGTTTCCTGCCCTTCAGACAAATTGTAGTTCTTATGTTTTACTTTGTCTCCCCCTACTCTGTTTCCTAAGCATATTTTTTTCTTGGAAAATCTGGAAATTATTTCTTTTGTAACTTGCAGTTACTTTAGCATTTGCAAGAGATTCTCAAATGATTTTGATGTTCCATCCCACATGCAGATAACTGACTCTGCCCAGTGGGACACTGCAGGGCTTGACCAGGAGACTGTGTGGGGTTGGCAAGAGGAAACCCGTGAGGCACTGCACTGCAGGGAACAGGGGATTTCTCCTTTCAGGCTGCTCTCCGGAATAGTGTCACAATGAAGGAAGGGAAGGAGAAGGGCAGAGTGAGAGGAGGAGAGGAAGCACTTGGCTGTTTGGCTGGTCCCTTTGGTGCATTACAGTCCCAGTTCAGCAGTGGGGAGAGCAGCCTGGTAATGTCACCAGTCTGGTGACTGCAGCCTCCCAAGTTTGGGATAGCACAGCTCTGATGATCACATGGCGGTGTCAGGAATGTGTAAGAGCAACAGTGACAATGTCGAACATGGCAAAGCCCCTGGATTTCATTTTCCCCACACACTGCCAAAAGCACAGCAGATGGAAGGAAAACCTTTGGAGAACAGTCAGTGAGCTGGGGCTCCGGACATGGGAATTCAGCTCTCTCTTTACCCACTGCCATGGCACAAGACCTGGGATAAGCAAATTATTTTTGTTGTTTGTTTCTCCTTTCTTTTGCAGATCATTTCAAGATGTTCTTTTTTCTCCCGTCTGTTTTGACTATCAGTTCTTCAGGGCTGGCATGATTTCATGTTATCTCCCTCTCAGAGAGGGGCTTTCTTCCAGCATGAGCCTGTCCTGAAGTACAGCAGAACAATACTGAGTATTTGTTAATGCCGACAGCAGAATTATTTAATCTTCCCCTGCTCTAACCAGTCCTGCAGTCTGCTGCTGCCTTTGCTGCGAGGTACTTAGCAACATTTTTCTAAGACAGGCTCTCTCTCCTCATCAAGCTTCTGTCTCAGAGATGCATGTGAAGCATTTCAGTTTATTCACCCTTTAATCAGATGCCTGACCTCTTCTGAACAGTGCTCAGCTTATGACCTCTTCCCAATAAACAAGTTTCAAACAAGCTGCCACATCAGATTTTGTGCAGGAATGACTGTGAGACAGCAAGGAGAGCTGATCATGCCAAGTAGGGCTCTTTTGGCCAGACCTCTCTCTTTTTCCCTGCAGGAATTAATTTACATTTTTGGAAAAGCACGACTATCTCACTGAAAAGAAGTGATATAATTTCTCCAGCATGGAGAGATCTGCTGTTCTGTGGGGAATGAAGTGTATTTAATTAGGCAAAATATTCTTACTGAGTTGTCCTCGAATTAACATTGTCCAGGGCACTTGGGTTGGGTGTTAATTCCATGGTGAAGGAAACACCACAGTCACCTGGACCGCTGCTCCTTTGGACAAAGGAGGGTGTTAGAGAACTCCCTGACACTCTGCTGGGGCTGTAGGCCTGGATTCTAGGAATGATGCAGTGTGCAAGTCATGTTGGGGATCTCAGTAGCTTAGACCTGGGTCTTGGTGTTGAAATTATTTTGGTTTGGGTTTTTTTTTTCCCCCTCTTTCTTTCTCCAATAGTAATAATAAGTGGAACTGGAAAGGAAAAGTGAAGAAAATGGTGATTTTTTTTTTTTCAGTGAGTGCAGTCATCTTGACCAAAACTACTACCATCTTTGGGACACTTGCTGTTCTCTGCAAGGGTGGTGTGCCAGAACAATGCATCTGGGTGCCAGCTTGGGGCAAGGTGTTGTAAATATTGGCCATCAGGACACCAGTTCACAGGTGTTTGAACACAGGCACTTCCCTGGAATATCCTCTTCTCAGTGAGCTGGCCACTGGCTGAGTACCTGTGTCTCCTTGGCCTGGCAAGAGCAGGAACACTGGAAAGGATGGGAGTTAAATATCTCCAGCTGTGTCATGGCCAGGTGTTGGTATCCCTGTGCTGCTGAGCTCTGTGGGCACTGCAGGGACACACGACAAGGCTTTGTCTCTCAGCTCCATGGTCCCATCTGCAGGGCACTGTTTTTTGCTGATAATGTTGATTTTTCAAGCATCATTTCCTGTGGCTCTGTTCCCTAATATTTTGGGAGAGGTGTTTGAGTTACCTTAGACCTGAGGTGCCCTCATGAATGTTGTCAAGCAAGTGATGTGATTGTTCCCGTGTAGCCCTGGCCTCGATAATACCTGGACCTTGTCCATTGGTGACAGTCAGTGCCAATAAACATGGCTGGCATTAACAGTGCCTGTTTGCTTTCCTTCTAG
The DNA here is from genome assembly GCA_035041135.1 of Platyrinchus mystaceus. Taxonomy (NCBI): domain Eukaryota; kingdom Metazoa; phylum Chordata; class Aves; order Passeriformes; family Tyrannidae; genus Platyrinchus; species Platyrinchus mystaceus. Next base: position 356,947 of record JAWWLV010000144.1, on the reverse strand, counting down.
TCCCTTTGGATTGCAGAACCTTCCAAGATGATTGGGTAATAGCTGAACTTGGCCCTTTCCTCTAGTTCCTTTCTCTGATGTTGAAGAAGTCACAAGAGTGAAAATTCAGTTTTTCAGTGAGTAGATTTGGTCCTGTTTTGTTCCATTTGGAGGAGGCTGTGGAAGTTGCAGTGCATCCTCTAACTTCTGGCCAGTAGTTTGTAGGACAGGCTGCAAATGAGGAGAAGGAAGGTAGGAGTTGTGTATTTTCCTCTTGAAAAAGGGAATGGGTGAGGGGGCCAACTTGGGAAACTCCCCCTGCTCCAGCATTCCTTGCCTTCTCTTTTGACAAGTTTCTGTGAATCAGGGAGTCTACAACATTCTCATAGTGCTCAGCGCACCCAGGCTCTCCAGATATCCCAGAGTCAGGATAAAATTTTAAACACAACTTGATTTTTCAAATTGGCTGTGATTGCTTTGTGGTGGTGGATCTTGAACACCTTAGACTGTGTTTGGACACGTTGATCGGAGCAGAAAAGGATAAAACAATTTTTTCAGACTTCATAGGGTTTAAGGAAGCTTTGTCTGTTGTTTTCCTTCACTGGACCTGAGAATTTGAAATGAGGAAAAGGCCTTAAACTTTCGCACAGTCACCCTCCTTGGTCTTAAATAATTTTTCCATTGCTTAAGTGTCATAATCTGTCATTTCCCAGAGAAATAATATTCAGCAGTGAAAGCCAGGGCCACCCCCTCTGTTAGGAGGTCAGGGCTTATAAGAGCACCGTATAGCAATGTTTGCTCAGTTTCCTTTTTTTTTTTTGGTTCATAAAATGGTTTGGCACTGGTTTATACTCCATGTGAGATATTTATTGTTGTCTTGTTTACATGAATTTTGAACACTTGATCAGAAATCTGGTCTCTCTAGTTTATATGCACATTTCCCAATAACCCAATTAAACCCCAGATAATTTTCAAGGTGAAAAACCAATCTCCTGATAGAATTTAAGGTTTCTTCCTTGCATTTCCCAGTGGATCCAAAGGAAACTTAAACTACATAATGAGGATATGATGCCAGCTATGGAAGTTGCAGCCTTTGTGGTCAGCCTGTGAGATGGGATAAGGCTCAGGGAAACACCTGGGCGGGGGGGGGTTAGAGATTTTGAGACTTTGGGGTTCTTGTTTCTTAGGAAAGAGAACTTTTCCCAGCTCTTTGAATCATCATCAT